>JAIOTZ010001750.1:0-29093 GCA_023374045.1 Limonium bicolor
TGGGTCTCCGTTCCAGCTATCATGTTTTATCCCTCGGCTTATCAAGACATATGCGATGTCTTTACATAACATTCTGTGCTCTTCGCACTTCTTGACTCTATACATTTCCTTGAAATAAACTCACTAGTTCCTTTAGTCCTTTTTAACTTAACTGGGTTCCTTTACTTCAAGCATTCCTTGTATTTTCTAGCTCCTGTTTGATTTATACTGTTGACCGTAGACGGAGTCGACTACTTCCCGTGTTTCGGACTCTACTCGTATACATATATGGGGTATCATACTGATACATTGCTACTTACCCAACTAACCCGTAAGTAGGTCTGTCAGGCCCACAAGCTCCTATCGGAGTGCGGTCGTCCCATAACACAGTTGGTACACTTGTAGTGTCCGTCACACGCCTAGGTGAAGTATTCTGTTGTCAACTCCCTGATATTGTCCCGTGACAATATTCATTCCCTGCTTCCCGAACTTAATCGAGGGAAAGTTTATCCATTGTTGTATCCTTGTCAACTGTCCTTGGTTTTACTGGTTTGGTTTAAAAGAAGGTTGGAAAGAAGTGTTGATTTGAAAGAAAATCTGGTTTTGAAAAGAAAAGGGTTTGAATAAATCTGGGTTGAAAGAAAAATTTCTCATGGTTCCACAACATCTTCTTACCTTAACCAAGTCTAGCTTCTTGCTGACTGGTGTACTTACGATTACAGAGGTTAGGCTATCAAGCCCTTCCATGGTCATAATGATCCTTTTTAACTTCATGGTACTTTACTAAGTACTCTGTAGTGGCTATAAATTTCCCGAACAGCCCTGTTATAGCAGCACTTGCTATTGCAAGTGCGCCATGCTAACTGGCTATCGGTTTAACACATACTGGTTATGGTATTATTCTTACCCATACTGTCAACAGTGGCCTTGTTGGCCCTCACTGATCTTATGCATTGATAATAAACTCTTCTAGGTGACTTCTCACTGTCTCATATGATAATCATTAACTAGGGTGTTTCCCATTCTTGGGAGACCCTTGTCTTGTATTATATTCACCTTGTAGCGCCGTTCCATGTATTTGGGCATACGTTGTAGTTCCTTGGCGGTTGGTACACCGTTGGTGTATTATTTATCACAGGTGGTCCGTGACACTCGTCTCGGGTTTCACTAATCCACTCTTGATGGTTGCACGCGTCAGATGCGTGTGTTGCAAGCGGTACTCTCGACTGCTTTGCATGTCGACGACCAGGTTGCCGGAAATTTATTCTTCTGTACATGACTTCGCCTTCGCTATGAAATGCGGTAACACTGTTAGATGGGACCGTCTCCAGGGATTCCAGTTTTCGGGATCTACCGTATGACAGTGTTCCCCGTACCCTAAAGTAGTATTTATAACAGCCAGATCGGGTATTCCCGAGTATGAGAGTGGACTTCATTCTCTGGCGTTGTTTCCCCAAGTTATATACAGGGATTGTGGAGGGTGGGAAGGATTATGGTAGGTTTCCAGTAGTCACTGGTAGTTCCTATCTAGCGTATCTCTCACGCTATCACTCAAACCCCTAACCCCAAGTATTAAATTCCTAACTCGGTACATCCTAAGCTCGGTAATTCAGTCATCAGAGCGATACTTCGCTCTGATCACCACTTTTGTAACACCCCATCCCAAAAAACAAACACATAACAACAATCTGCAGCGGAATACACACCTCATTAAATAACTTAATTCGTTGGTGTTACACGCCGTTAACCACCCACGTGGCTAACAAGGCTAATACATATACATGTACCGGTCTGATGGGCTAAATTCCCGAGCACTACACAATACAATCCTTATCCCATTTCCAACAATTATTATACACAAACACTTCCACTGTACCGAGTATTTACAAACTAATGCCGATAACAATTTCGGTCTTACTACGCCTACAGTACATACTCAATTTAAATGGCTACCCATGTACAGTCAGCTACCCCGTCCTACTCTCGAACGGCTTCCAGCTCCTTGTACCTGAAATAGAAAAGGTAGAAAAGGGTGGCCCCCAAGGGCTCAGCACCTTTGCTGGTATGGTAATCCCGCAGCCCACATGCTACCGGGCCACGCACAACTAATTGTCGTCTTAGCATGCGGTTGATTACATTTGAATCATGCATGCAACTGTAAACACACAACACAAAACACTTCGCCTCAATGGGCTAAACAAACGGATAATACATCCTTACTTGATAAGTCACTCATGGTATTCATTATCCCTAGAGTGTTCCTCCTCTAACGGAGCTACTTCCTTAATAGACAACACTTACCCTTAAATCGGGTTATCCTTATACGCCTCTTGTCACAAACTGGGATTCATTTCCATGATCCACCCACTCCATATCTTACAACATATCACATTCCTCACATAGCAAAACATAACAACACCTTTCTCGTTTCGACGCACACATGATAACATCGAGTTCATTTTAAACATCTAACGTAAACATCATAGCATAGCAAGGGAAATTGCCTAGCACAATATCAACACGAAACACCATAAGATCGGTTCACACAAGGAACCTTCCACCATAGTTAGTATACATAGTGAGCCTAGAGATTATTGCCAATCTCATGCCAAGCTCGTTACCAACCTCGTTACCGTCCAGTTATATCGAACGGTTAACTTAAACCCAAGGTGTGTCGGATATAGTAATCCAAGCACACCGAAATAACATTCGTATGCCCCTGTGGCCCGACGTGAGTCAGTAATTAGCTTTGGATAAGCTAAGGGAAGGTAGAAACCAAATTGGAATACAACCTATACATACACCAAGAGAGCCGAACCGGATATGACATCGACTCCCGTCCATCACACGCGTGGCCGGAACAACCGGACTCCTCACCCCCCATTAGTACATATACACTTACAAATAAGTAGTTAGAGATCCATTATGGAGCCTACCACATCCACAACCATACGGTATCATAACCGAGTTAAGCACACAAGGGAGGTTCACACACTTGCATACAACAACAATATCCAACTAACTCACACATAGCCGTGGTTAGCACGTTCCCAAGGTTTGGGCCGTCAACTCCGTATACCGATCACTCATGTGTTCCTAGTTTTGGTTAGCTAGGGTTTAACACATACTTGAGGTTAAATGGTATCGGAGGCCAAATTCGCCACATAAATGAATTACTATAAACTCATTACATGTTTTAATCTTACAAGGTGGCAAACACTCCGAAAAACATATTGGCATACAAGCCGGTGTAATCCGGTAGGACACAGGTTGCAAGAAAACCATACCTGTCACCGGAGTCCACTTTACCACGTCCACTTATGTTCCTCGAGCGATTCTCGAACAACTGTTAACATCACATGTGTTTTATTAACATCGGTGTTTGCTTGATTATTTACTGTCTAATGCTTATACTTCTCCCCGTTAACTTAACATTTTTAACTTGTTTTACCCTCGCATTTTAATACAACTTTTCACCCACCTAATTGCCATTAAAACTCACCACACTAACAACCTTAACACCTAACATCATCACCTATCAATCCCCATCATTACACATCATTTCCATACCTTAACGTTTAAATCATCTTACTTAACTTAATCTCTCAAGTCCATATATATTTATCTTTCTAACCATCAATACTCTCTTAATGGCATACCACTAATACCACTTAACATTCTTAAAATTAATTTTTTTTTTTTTTTTTAGGTCCGTCCGACCGACCCACCGACCGACCCACCCCCTGGGTAGGTCGGCTGCAGAGAACATCCAACTTCACAGTTTCAGCCCGACCGACCCAGACTGGGGTCGGTCCCCTGGGTAGGTCGGCTGCAGAAACTCTCCTAAAAATGCCTATCTTATTCCAAACTCCTCCACAAGTTCCCTTATATGTTCTAACACCATTTAGC
Organism: Limonium bicolor; assembly: GCA_023374045.1. Taxonomy (NCBI): domain Eukaryota; kingdom Viridiplantae; phylum Streptophyta; class Magnoliopsida; order Caryophyllales; family Plumbaginaceae; genus Limonium; species Limonium bicolor. The sequence continues at coordinate 3,889 of JAIOTZ010001750.1, forward strand.
CACTTAAACACCCTCTTAAATCATCCATTAAACTCATTAGTTGACCCACCATCAAGCTCCTTGATCATTCACTCAAATTCTTGCAAAATTCCTAACACTTGTAATGTTTTTCCCTAAGTTCCTAAGTGGTGGTTTATACTTATGATAACAACTAACTAAAATGTTTTCTCACCACCATCACATCTACTCCAAGCGTCATTCCTCACAAACATCTCCATTACACAACTCCTTCTATATCCACAAGTTTACACTTGGACCTTCACAAAGCATTACTTTTCCTTTGTTTACCTAAACTTTAACAAGACTTAATACTTCACATATCATAACTTTGGTGTGTATAAAACACTCATTTGATTTCTAAATCCTCCAAGATTGTGCCCAAGGCATCTTAACACTTAAGAACACCTTAATTCACCATCTTCACACTCAACCATTCCTAGCACCTTCTAGGTCATAAAATCTCATTACAACACATGAACTCCTTTGTTCATCAACTAAATTTTGCCATAGCTTCTCTTGTATATTCTCACATCCAAACACTTAGGTTTTTACCTTATTCCATTCAAGAACACCTAAAATCCATCAAACACATTTTATACACAAACTTCACACATTTAGCACTACATCACAATATAGTGCATAAGCTTAAATTGCTTGGCACTTAGGCCCTTAAATAACATGGCTCTTAGGCCCTTAAATTGCATAAACCTTAAACACTGAATTTCCCACATAAGTAATGCCTTTGACCTGCAAATACACCCAACGATACATATGCCCTTAATAAACTCCTTGAGAGCATTTCTCTAGGTCATTCACCATTGGCTCCTTAGGTATTTTATTAAGCAAATCAAGCTCATTTTCCTAAGGCATTTAAACTACATTGAGATAGCTTTTTACCTCTTTTTCCTCACAAACTTCTTTCTTGTTTCCTTGTAAAACCGGTGGGGTGTTTGGTTGTTTGTCAACTTCTAAACAATGTACAAATAGTAGAATGAGTATTCAAGCATTATGCTTCATCTCATTGTAAACCCTAGTTACACATATTGTTTTAACACATTAAGGTAATTGTTTTACCTTGGAATTGGAAGAGAACTTGAATAAGTATCAAGAGAGGACTCCTCTTAGCCCTTGGAAGATTCAAATGAAGCTAAAATAAGCAAGGTGAAAACACCATTGTGAGGTGAATTTTCGGACATCACATAAACATGGAGGAAACATGGATTTTCTTTGAGTTTCCTTACCTTGAAGCAAAGGAGAACAATAATATGTGAAAAAGTGAGCTCAAGCTCCTTCAATGGAGAATCTTCATGGCACCAAAATGGAGTTCTTGAAGATTTGAAAAGAGAGAAGTGTAGAGCTTGACCTAACTAAGACAAATATGGTCTTGGAATTTGATTTGGTGCATGGAGCTAGAAGTTACAAGCATTCAAAGATGGAGAATGGCCACTTACTGTAGCAAAACGAAAATGGAGAAGGGAGGAGATGAAGAAACCGTGTGAAATGGAAGGAAAGAAGAGAATGAGGTGAGAGAGTACACTTTGTTAAGATATTTATGTTATAAAGTAACTTTTCTCTTTTATTCTTTCTTCTTTTCTTTATTTACTAGCCAAGTGTGATGACTCACACACCCAAAACCGTGGCCCCTTCATTATATAACATATATTGGCCTTTGTTGACCAATTAAACAACTTATAACAACATATGTTACAAACTAGCTTAAAAAGTTACTATTCATCAAATCAAGGCACATAGAAGTGAAATTTTTGATTTCCCATTGATATAGCCACCCAAATGTGATACTATATAGTACACATGTTAATTAAAGAGTAATGATGGACATTTATCCATTCAAAACTCATTTACAAGACAATTTTTCAAAAACGTGCTTTAAGACTTCTTAAAGCACATTTTGTGTTTTAACTTGTTTCCAAGCTTGGTTTTCTTTGGTAATTGATTTAATATGTTCATTAACATATAATGAGGCATAGGTATGACCATTAGGTCTTATACACATTTATCCCAAGCTTAGAGCACATTTTTGCTCTTATTGACTTTAAGGTATTTCTTGTGTTTTGTTTGGTTTCATTGTCTACCAAAGTTTCCTAAGGGCTTAATTAGCCTTATAAAGTCATAATTAAACATCATCAAGTCTTGGTAGGCTCTTTGGGTCCTAGCCAAGTTCACTCCAAGCTTAGAGCATGTTTTTGCTCAAACCGGTGTCTTAGTGTTTTATTGTGTTTTACCATGGTTTAAATGGTTCATTTGTGTTTCTAAGGCACTTTTAGCCTTTAAATACCATGGTTTAACATTTACACAACATACCAAGGTTTGGGGTATTTCATATAATATATATTTAAAATTACGAACAGACCCTAGCTGTTCTATAATATTTTTCCAACCCACCAAGTTTCTATAATTGCCATTTGGCCCAACTTATAACATATAGTTTTATCATATCATTAAAACTATATATTATACATATATCTTATTAAATACTCGTATATAATTCTAAAAATCACCAAATTTCACCAAAGGGTTATAATTACCCTTACTAAACATATAGTTTCGGTATTTTACATTTCCACCCCATCTCTTATTCCAAAGTGTCATAATGATATAATAACTATATATTATACATATATAGTTTATTTTAATTCCAAAATCAACCCAATAAATTCCTAAAAATTTCTAATAGCCCATGGGTGTTTATAATACCATTTTACACCCTTTATTTTCGGTAATAACATATTTACCACATATGTTATAAAATTGTTACAATTAAATACTTATCTTATTATAAAACCTTAAATAAGTTATTTAACTTATCTAATTTGGTCAAAACCTACCATATGGTCAAGGTTGACCACCTTAATATTTTTGTGACCATCAATCTCCATATATTACGATTTATACCCCTACTTTTCAGAAATTACAATTTAACCCCAAAACTTTATAAAATCTTATAACTTTTATTTAAACTCCTTTAAACCTCTAATTTTAGGCTTTATTATTATATAGCCTCCAAATTTAATTTAATTATGGTTTAGACCCCAATTCATTGCGGTAATATATTTTAATTACCTAAACTTAATCAAAACCTTATAAATACATAAATAAAATGGCCTAAAGTACATGGCCTTATTACAAACATTAGCTTATAAAATAAATTAAACATAAATGCCCAAAAATGCTTTAAACTCTCGGCCTTACACATATCTTTTCCATATTTACCAATTTTCCACATAATGTCTTAAATTTGACAATTGTGTGAATTAATTAGTTATAAAATTTACTAAACCATTCCTTAATCACCTAAGGTCAAAATAAGACCTTAATAACCTTGTTCACTCACGACACATTTATACACATATGTATAAGCACATATTAATATACCAAGTGAAGGTTTAAGTGATTTATACCTTATTTTTGCCAAGTTTAGGCCTTGTTTGGCCACGGCTGCTTAGGAACAATTTTTCCACAGCTTAGTTTAAATGTTTTCAAACAGCAATTAAGGCATGATTAGTCTTCAAGCAAGATCTAACCATAATAAGTGTTTAATGTACATTTTCAAGGTAAATTTTACCTTAGAATACCAAGGCAAGCATAAGTGTTCCTCGGCCTGTTTTTACAGTAGAACAAGAGCATCAAAAGGTCTCCTAAATCAAGCTTTAAAACTGGTATAACTCAGATTAGAAGATGGCTAATTTTTACCTTGATTAAAATGCCAAAAATGGTGTTTTTGGCTTGGATTTGGATATTCCTTGATGCTCTTGATATACCAACTGAATAAGTATGTTAAGAAGAAGATTATAAGCCTAATAAACAAAGTTTCACAACCGGAATTGAAGGGAATCAAAAGATAAGTGCTTAAAGCACATTTTTATACCTTAAGAACAAGATTAGATTTCTCCACCTTCTTCCCTTGTTACAGCTGAGAATCACCCTCCTTTTAACCTCCAAAACAACCTAGAACCATGGATGGAAATGGTTGTTGCTTAGCTCCATGAAAAGAGGAAAGAAATGTGAAGAGAATGAACATAAAATGGCTTAATAAGCTTACCTATGTCAATTGTTGTTCTCTTCTGAATATGGAGTGTTCCCCACGGTTTGGAGAAGCAAAAGAGAGGATGAATATGTGTGGTGTCGTCTGGGAAGGAATCAAATGAGGTAAATAAGCTAGTTTTGCTTTTAAGTTAATTTAATGTTACTTTATGTAATAGTAAATGATGATTCACCAAATTAGCTAGATATTTTGTATTAAAGTTGAATGAGCTGTCCTCCATGCTCCATACTGCCGAATTCATAAGGGTAGGGATGGTCATTAATTGACCATTGACTATACTTAGTCAATTTTACTTAAAAATGCACTATTTGGGTTACTATTCACAAATGAATGCCATATTTTTGATTTTTTTTTTGAAATATTGGATTTAGACCTTCTAATGTGGTACATTATAGTACATTAGTATATCAAGGTCTAATCCAATGCCTAACACCACTCAAAACCCACTCAGAAAGTCAATTTTCTCAAAAACGTGCTTTAAGGGGTTTTAAAGCATATTTTGTGTTAGAACATGTTTTAGAGCTTGGTTTCCTTTGAGAATGGTTTTATAATGTTCATTACTTCATTATAATACTTAGGAATCCAATTTTATATCAAATAGAGGTCATAAGACCTTTAAGGTTTTCTTAGAGCACATTTTTGCCCTACTTGACCTTGAAGCATGTAAATGCTTGTTCTTTGTGTTGGAGTGTTGTCCAACAATTGTAATATGTTTAGTTTTGTGTTAATAAGCTTAGGACAAAGTTTTAGGTCCTAAGAAGTTCATTTGGGTATGTATTTACCCTAAACAGTCAAAGGGTGCAATATCTTGCTTTGTGTTGACCACTGTTGTTCTCAATTGACTTTTAAGGCATGTTTAGGCCTTAATTAATGTGATTAGATGTTTAATCCATGTTTTAATAGTTTGGGGTATTTCAACTTTAGCTTCATCCATGTAAAGTTTCATCAATTTTGGACTACATTTAAGCATGTTTAAAGTTGAATTACTAAAATCATAGGGGTATATTGTGAATTACGAAAGAAAACAGGGGTATCTTGTGAAATTTCCCAATATATTAATATATATTATTAAAGAAATTTTGTATTATTTTTCACTCGATATTTAGGATTAAAATATTATATTTAATTTTGAAATGAATACATCGGTACAAGTATATTTTAATATTACATTTTATATCACCAAAATACAAATAATAAGTACTAATTTACTTAAAATATATATGTTAAAAATATGAATTTGTAGAGAATGAGATTTTAAGAATTTTGATATATTTAATTTATTTATATCATCATTAGATTTTAAAATATTAAGATTTTAAAATATGTAAGGTTTAACTAATTATATTCGATTTGTTATAATTACAAAAGAAAATAGAGGGTCCCATTTTATAAGTCCTTAAAAAGTTCTTCTTGAAGAACCCCAAATTAGGAGTTCTTATCACCTTATATTTTTTCATTTATTTTTTAATTAAGAACTCATAAGAACATTGATAAGCATGCTCTAGAACATTGATAATCATGCTCTTATATCCATCCTCGGCGTTAAAAAATAAGAGCGCCCAAAAAAAAATTATACCCATCCACGCTACAATGGCCTTGGGACTGGGCCCGATTCCGGTATGGATAAGCGTGAAACTGGATATTCCATCCAATTCCCCCTCTCTATTTGTAAATGTTGCGGTTACGAATGATTTTCTGGATCCGGGCAAGATCCACCAGTGTATCAGGTGTTAACCACTACAATTTTTGAGTAAGTTTCTGAGTCTGGTGGCGATTTTTTGTTCTTACCAAAGGATACTTTTTGTAACACCCCTACCGCTAATACCGTCATTACCGTCCAATCTCCTTATACAATCCAGACTCACGCAGCGGATACTTACATACATACAGTGGGTGATACAATGCCGTTAGTCACCCACGTGACTAACAAGGCTACTACTACTACATACAGCATCGGTCTGATGGACCGGAATATCCGAGTACTACACACTTACAATACATACTCCAAATACCAAATCAAATACTAGAACCTTCATTCAACACAATACTCCAAGTGCTATACAATATAATTTACATACCGAGTTTACTAGGATCCTTATACAAGTATAATACCTCTTCCAGGTTTGTGCATACTCACTAAGAGACTACTTACTACCCGTTCCTCACACGCTACTTACTTCCAAATACCAGGGTGTGCCTCCGGTCTCTTCCTTGACCATATTCATTTCGGGTACCTGCACACTAAAAAATGTCCCCCGAAGGGGTCAGCTTTCGCCGAGCATGATAACCGCATACCCCGCGTACTAGTGAGGGTACGCCGACCACTTGGTCGAATACATGCGGTTGATTTCATTCAAACATACATGCATACATGCTTTATACACGATACAACAATACTTACGCAAGGCATACATACATACACTACATTACATACAAGGAATACAATAAACCATCCAATACATACTTACCTTCTTCCGAAATACACATACTCATTACATACACAATATACAATTCTTGTTAGCTTCATTGGTCCACCCGGGTTAATCGGGTGGAGATTACTCTTTTACTCGTTACTTCATACACATACATACTCATACTCATACTTACTTACGGATCCATACTTACTTACTCTTACTCTTACTCAAGTTAAGTCGTCGGGACCTCCGGCCCTGGGGACTACTCCGTCCCACCTCCGGGATTTACTTGACTCACCAATCCGGGATGCTACCCATTTAAGGGATTTGGGCCGCGGACCAGTTTAAGAGTCAGGAATTGCAGCCAACCTCTTGTGACTCCGCATCCTCACGCGTGGCCGAAGCTATATCAGACTTGTACTCATTCCAATTTACTCACTTAAGTTAGGAGTTAGATAGTTAGGAATTAGCACAAGTCAGCATCCAAGCCACAATAATACAATACACATATACACATACACATACATATGAGGTACAATACATTACACAAGTACAATACGAGGTTCGAATACCATTCATCATCATTCATATATTTCATGAATTATACAAACTAGTGCTCAAGACAATAAATATCAAGCACAACATAAGTCAAGCACAGGTAAGTGCAATATAGTCCGATTCATGCATTTATCTTATTTAGGTGGTCAAATAAGCACACAAATTGGGGTAACCAGATTAGGATACAGGGCATGAAGAAATCATACCTTTCACCATTGATTTCGGACTCACCGACTCCCTTCGGTGTTCAACTATTTGAATCCTATCACATACATACAGTTGGATGGTTAATTATCCATAATTAACCTTACTTATTACTTCCCTAAAGTTTTCTAGTTTATACTTACTAACCTTTTGTTACTTAAATACATTTACTTAAGTTACTTACTTACAATTATTTTCTAAGCTTGTTTATAGCCTTAATGACCATTAAACATCATTAAATGTCTTAATCATCTTATACTATCATTACCCATCCTTACTCTACCTTAGAACGGCTTTAAAATACCTTCTGGGCACTTTTCAGGGTGGTCCGGGTTTGAGTCCGGGGATACAAACCCGGACCAATGCATTTTGGTCAGCTCTCGGGTGTATTCTGGGTGTGGTCCGGGTTTAGGGCAGGGTTACAAACCCGGACCATACAATGGTAGTTCTCTCGGGTAAGTTTTCTATGTGGTCCGGGTTTAGGTCATAGTTTACAACCCAGACCATGTGTGTGTAAAACCTCTCGGGTGTATTTTGGGGGTGGTCCGGGTTTAGGTCTTGGTTTACAACCCGGACCATCCATTCTGTAATACATTCTGTCGTGTTTTTGACATGTCCGGGTTTGTGTACTAGTTTACAACCCGGACAAGTTACAATATTGTTAAATGTTTATGTTTTTGATTTTGTTTCAACTCCAAACTTCCACCAATCTCTTCCCCAATATTCCTACATATAATTTAACATGTTTTGACATTGATTAAGCATTTTAAACTAGCCTAATCCTCCTCTATAAAAATCTGTTACATCCACCCATTACTTAGAGTTTTCCTCTCCTGTTACCATGTTCCCTTCTCCAATAAATGCTACAGATTTTTCATTTCCTCTTCCCATTATTCCTATGGCTCTTCTATAGCCTCATTTGCATTGTACTCAACCTAAAGCCTTACTCACTACCTTACTCACTCTTCCAAGTCTCACACATTAATTATCCCTTGTTTCTCCAACACATTTCAATACCTCTTGCTACAAATTTTATACCCTTAAATTCACATACTACAACTACCTATCCATGGTTTCTAAACATCTCTACTAAATCCCAATACACATCTTGGTTCTCCCATTCACCAAGTCATTCTTAATGCACAATTCCTACTAAAATTTCGCCATAGTTTACCTACTTTCCTTACTTATCCACACATTCTCATTATCACCAAAATCATTCCTATTCTAGCCAAACCACAAGGGTTCTACCAGCAACTAAGCAAATACAAATCCATCCAAATATACCAATACTCCATCAAACATCAATACTAGTACTCATTCACAACCACTTGGCTCCAAGGCCTATAATTCACATACTAATGCACAAATACTCAAACTTACTCACAAATACTCAAAACTTCATAAACTTCAATACTAATACATTAGTTTAGGTTCTTTTAAATTGGTTACCCATTCTCATTACTCTAATACATTAAATCTTAACCTTAGGAGAGAGCCCTTACCTTGAGCTTACAATTCCTTCATTCCTTTTTCCACTTTCCTCTTCTCTTCCTTGTACAATTCGATTTTGTGGGGAATGGAGTTGCCAAACTCCATTCCCATCACCCAAAGCATACAAAGCAAATATAATTAATATACTAACCCTTAGATTTATACTAACTCATTGAGATGTTCAAATCACAAATTCTAGGGTTCACCTTTGGAGTGTTTTAGGAGGGGTTTTAGCCCTTGGTTTGAGAAGGTGATTCCACCACCATTGTAAGGTTGAGATTATGCTCAAAATAGAGAGAGAAAGCAAGGCATTACATAGGGGTACAAATCGGTTATGAAAGGAAATGGTGAGAACATGAGTTTTTCATGTAAATTTTTACCTTAATGGAGAGAGGAGACTCCAAGCTACACATTGATGCCATTTTCTTCACCAATGGGGTATACCCACGAAAATGAACTTCCTCATTTTTGGATTTTGAAAAGAGGGAAGTGTAGAGAATGATGAGGGGAGTTCAAATATGTAATTTGTTTTTGATTTGGAGCTTGCATGTGGCTAGAGCAAGGGGATGAAGAGGGCTGCCATGGAAGCTTGTGGAGAGCTTCAAAAATCGCCAGATGCAGAGGGGAGAAGAAGAGAGCAGCTCACGGTGGGAAGAAAGGAAGGGAAGGAGAGAGAGAAGGAAATGAGAGGAGAGAGGTAAATATTTTACTTTATGCTTTTTACTTTACTCTCTCCTCCTTTTTGTTTCTTTCTTTCTTTATTTGTGTGTGAGTGAGGGGCTGACCCACTAATAAAACCGGCTCACTTAACTGTTACAGGCTGGAGCGTTTTTCGTCTTTTACAGAAAACGCTCGTTAATTTACCCGGTTTAGGTACTATTCACTAACCGGGCCCGTTTTCCGGAATTTCCTCGTTTAATTGTTTTTATTAGTTATTAAGCTTCCATAAATGCTTAATAATTATTATTTAATGATTTATAATTTTTTTACGGGTCCGTTTGACCACTTAAAGTCATGTTTTCAGGTTTTCTCGAAAAACGTGCTCTAAAGCTCTATTAGCGTTTTAATTCATTATTTGGATCCGTTTTCTTCGGGAGTTGTTCCCATATATTATTTAGGACTTATTAAGCATTAGGAATCTTATAATATGCTAACCGAGGTCTCATACCTCATGTGGTTATTTAACGCTTATTTAGCGTTTTTCGCTTTTTAAGCGTTTCTTTATTTCTTTTGGATTTATTTCCCTTACCAATATTTCTTAATCATTATTAGGCTCTTAAATACCTATTAGGATAATTGAATCGCCATATTTAAGGTCGGGGTATTTCAATCTACCCCCCTTAGGAACTTTGTCCTCAAAGTTGTTCGAGGTTATAGGTTTACAATGCTTACTCATTCTTACATGTCTAATACCAAAAGTTACACGTTCTTCCTCCTTACAATTCCTAAATCCATTCTCCAGGTTCCTACTCCCCATACCTTACCAAGGTACAATACTTACTCAATCCACATTACTGCCCGCCATCCGGTTCCTCATTACAAAACTTATACATACATACAGTGCAAGGCTATACCCAAAGCAATGCAACACACACTCCCATCCCGCAGGCACTCAGGTCATCTAGACACGGGACTCCTCTATGTCCCGCTGCCCTTGGAATAATACAACATACTACCTTACTATCTTCTTCGGTACACACTTCTAGCAGATCCTCATTCTCCATACTAAAGAAATTCTTTCACCACTACCAATTAAAATTTTTCTAAAACATACAACTCCAAATTCCAATTTATATTCATTACTTCTATCCTATGTGTGATTCTTGTGACCACTTAAGGGGAGCTTCAAGAATCGTTCGACCCTGATGTGATCAGCACCAGTGTTGAATCTTTCCACCAAATTTGTGTTCGGTTTCCCTTGATCTGATCAGGATCAAGTTCGACTTCCCACATCAGTTTCAAACAAACAGATAATTTAGTTGTTTTCATTTTATTTTTTTACTCTTTCTAGTCGTGATACGAATTCATACATCTCTAAAGGATGGAATCAATCCATCAATCATCCTCACTCTACTTCCCAAATGCTTTACTCCGTGGTTCAATACCTAAATGCTCACTTCCTCAGCCTTCACTGCTTTCATCCATCACTCTCCAATATTCTAACTAAGGACTACAGTACTTATGAAATTCAATCGTGCTCAATTTACTTCCAATAACATACTTACGAATACATTACTCCTGGTTACTTTCCTCTACTACTCATAATCCATTCGTACTACTTCTTTAAGGGTTACAATACTTGTGGAGCTCCGTCCACTACTCATTACTCTTCTTTACAAATACTCTTACACTAGTGTTACAATATGGGTATATTCACCTATGGTATTTACATATCTAATGCCTGGTTACCATAATTATAATATGAATGAATACTTATGTTTATTTAACATAGTATCAATCATCAATTTGATTCTCATTTGTGCTATGCACATTATGGTTTATGTGTTTTATTCACAAAACTTACATTAAGCGGTTTTCACTCTACCCCCCTTAAAAGGGATTACGCCCACGTAATCTACCATATGTTATTATTATTAAACATTGGTTTACTCAATTGGGCAATCTGAAGCGTTTTAGCTTCTTTACGGTTTACTATATAATATGCTCTGGTCAAAGGGTCTTAACCATACCAATGGTTTAGTCTTTGCACCAAGAATTCCTATATGAGTTTATTTAACTCATAATTAATTCGGTTCAAGCCTAACCGGCTTCAAGGCATTAATGGCCATTCTATTATACTCACCAGGTACATTAATCTCCTAGCTAGGGCCCACTAGCTTCTGCTGCGCGACCCTGATAACTTGGGCTATCCACCCTTCTTGTTATCCTTAACGTGTTATACATCACCTTTTATCCGTCTACTATGGGAATAAGGTTTATTAAACAAATGCGGTATTCTTTTACCGTGTTTGAACTCAATGAGTTTAAGATTTATAACCAGCTCTCTCCCCGATTATTCGTTTGTCGGGCGAGGTTAAGGCACCACTTAACTGTAGCGCTTCCTCTGTCGTCCCTAGCTTCCAAATTATACCAGTTCTTCTGGTTCGGTACAAGTGTCCTTTACTTGTATGACCTTGCATTTTCTATGCGCCGGTCCTTGTGACTTTCTTAAGTCTCTTTTCACTCCTTATTCCACTGGAATTCACATCTTGTGATTGTTAGCGTGTTTTACACTCTTCGTGCTTCTTTGGCCTTAGGCCGCACGGTTTGCTGCTAAGCTTGCTTAACTGGCTTATGCCATGTTGTGGGTGAAAGAAAGGTTTATTACGATTTACATTTCCTACATTCCTAGCTATCCCACTTGATCATTAACTGCACAAGTGCAATACCAAAACACTCAGTCATACAGAGTGTAGAGGCGTAAACGCTTGATAGTAAATCACTTATGTGATCGCATAGGAATAAATATTTCTGCCTGTCTTCTCATACTTATACTCCGTGTCATTGCTTAACTACTTCCTCATAGCGGTCGCTTGTTGCGCACCGTATTCTTACTCATGGTACAACATTGTTTTTACTGACTCCGTTACTGTGGTAATTTCTCTTTACTCACTGTTACTATCATTGGCACCATTTCTTATGGTGTGTATACGCTGAGGGTTTCCTATATTCGTGTATATGACAGTTGTCGTAGCATACCGCAGTATTATAATTCTAATGTGAAGATGTTCTTCCACTTTAGGTTTCATGTGTAGGTTAGCTTACCTTATATTCCCTCATCATTTGTGATACAATTTACCAAGTATCTTGATTGACCAAGGATGAGATAACTCATCGGGTCATAAGCTCTCTTGAGCGTTAGTCATTCGGGGTGTTCAATGTGTATTCACATAGATTGTTTTGACAATTATTGTCTTCCAGTGCTGAGCATTGGTTATAGGCTCTAGCTGTGTAGTTCTACTCGTATGTGCATCACCGGGACATCCCAAGAAACTTCAAGGGTTTTCTAGTCCCGTTCTCCAATTGGAGAGTATTCTATCACTGACAAGTGAAGGTTCTTGTTGAAGGGTTGTCTCCACTCAAGGTCTAATGACAAGGTTTGCTACGTTAATATTTATACAATGGTTCACCACATGCTTGGGTGCATGTGAAGTATACTTACTCCTTCAAGTCGTAATGGTTTGGAATGTCTTTTCCCTGTTGGATCGCCTCTTGGCAACATCTATATGCGTATGCTTTACTGTTATAATAGATGAAGCCTTTATAAGGGTTCACATCTTCACCACGTTGGTGGTCTTCAGTTACAAGGGTATCTTTCCTAAAGTCTCTCGTAGTGTCCAAGTATGGACTAGGCCATTGTTGGCATTTTCACGATTCTTATGCCTCTGTGCTACCATTGCTACAGAAGGCATGAAGGTAGTCAAAAGCTTGTCAACTGTATACTAGACTGATGCTCTAGTGACAGCGACACTGAGTTGGCCATTACTCCAAGCCACTCAGGATGTTGGGTTTGAATTCATGGTTCAGTTGTTGATTTCTTGTCGTATGAGACAATATCTCTTGCAAGTCTTGTTATCAAATGGTATGGGTTATGCAACCGTTAAGGTTTACATAACATAGTTGGTTGATGGCTTTTAAGCCTTATTGCTGCAAGCCATGCTCTTTGCAAGCTGCTTATACATGTTTCCACTCCTTCTACACCCCATAGGTTGGAGGTATTACTGGGCTCCATGGCAAGTCGTGCCATCACGCTTCCGTTCGTAGGAGGCCCTTTCTAGCATTCTGATGTTAATCAGTGCCTTTTTGTAATTTAGGGTATTTCCTGTTAAGTGAAATCCCTTCGGTGTCTTAACCGAGCGTTCGTTGTAGCTTTCGTGGTCTTATTATGACGCTTCGTTTGATTGTTGTTAATTCAGACACCCTTCAAGGTTTGCTCCTTGGGTGTTGTTAGTTATGCCGTTACATCCGGCTAATAACTATACCGCCTTGTGGTATTGCATTTTGAGTTATCCCCTTGTGGGTTATAGCGTCTCCCGTTCTTGGGTAGACTATTATACTCCTCCTAGTGTTTTGGACTAGGCTTAAGATCCTGTCCAACGATGGATTATACTTTATGGTAATCTTGTGACTGCTCTTGGGAACTCTGTCCCGTTTGTTGAGCATTGTGGTGTTCACGTTAGGTTTTTGCCTTACTGTGTTCAGGCTGGGTATCCCTTCCAGCTGTCATGTGTTTGTTTGACATCTTGAGACATATCCAATGTCTATTCTTACTAGTTGCGCTCCTTGCGCTTCCTAATTCTCATTCCTCATCTTCAGATGGATTCTCTGAGTTCCTTTGTACTTAATCGTCTGAGGTGTCCAGCTGTTCAGGTTTGAACTTACTGATGGTCCGTAGAACGGAGTTGACTACTTCCCGTGTTTCGTGCACTACATGTGTACATACGTGGGGTACCATGTTGATACGTTACCACTTACCCAACTATATGTCAGGCCCGCAAGCTCCTTCGGAGTGCGGTTGTCCCATATCCCGTAATTGGGTACACTCGTAGTGCTCGTCACACGCCTAGGTGAAGTATTCTATTGTCAACTCCTCTTGTATCATTCTATGATACTCACCGTAATTATGTTGGTTCGGTTTTTAAAATCCAAGGTTTAAAAGAAAGGTTACGGTTTTGAAAGAAAATCTCGGTTTTGAAAAATAACGGTTTGGTGTTAAAAGATGTTCTTCATGGAATGGTCATGTTTGAGGTCTTGACCGAGTCCAGCTTCTTGCTGACTGGTATGTCCTTAATACAATGGTCAGGCCGTCAGGCCTTTCCAAGGTTTGATTTCTCTAGATTTCAGGATTTGTGATCCTATAGTTGCCTCACTGCTGTCACGGTACATTACTATGTACCTGTGGTGTGTTAAAGTTCCTTTACGTGTCTCTGTCCTTACTGCACTTGCCGTGGCAAGTGCGTGGTACTGGTGGTTTTTGGGTGATTCTATACCGATCACGGTATGGTTTCCATTAGTATTTGATAGTCTTGTTGACCCTTCTCTTGATCTTATTGATCGTTGGTTGGGATATTCGATCTTTTAGGTAGCTTCTCAATGATCTGGACATGGCTGTCGTAGATCCTACTTCTCCTGTCCTTGGAGATTCCCTTTAATTTGGTTTAGTGTTATCCTCGTTGCCTGTTCCCACACATTTATTGTGGTTATTGAGCCTTCCTTGTTTAGGCACTACTCTTGTAGTCCTATTGAATTATATCTCATGGTTGTCCTTGTAGTTGTCTGAGCCATATTGGCCGGGTATTGCAGCCTTTTGGCGTTGTAATTTGGAGTTAATCGCTTCTGACTATGTTCTTAGCCAGCTAGCATGCCGTTGGTGGTGCTGCTTGGCTATTACTGTTGTCCCGCAGACTTGTGTCTCGGGTCCCATTACTGCTCCTTTACCATTTCGTTGTACGTTTAGCGCTTCTTTTCCTACTGCTGGTTGTTCAGCTAGGTTCTGCGACTGCTAAGCATGTCGCCCCATGCTGTTGTAAGTTGTAGCCTCCTTATGGTTGGAGTGCTCATTCTACCGCCATTAAGTGCGGTTATTGTTGTTCAACCGGAATACATCTCCGGGTCTTCTATTTCTTGGTCTACTATACGTCAAGTTCTTTCCTCCTGTAGGAATATTTCGTTACTGCCAGATCGGGTTTTCCCGAGTATGAGAGGGCTTTTCCTCTCTCTGGCGTCCTTTCCCAAGTTACATAATGGGGTTTGCGGTGGGCGGGACTGGTATTGTAGTTATCCGGTACTCACCGGTAGTTCCTAACTAGCATATCTCTAATGCTAACACTCAGCCCTTAGCCCTAAGCTTCTAAATCCTAACTCGGTATTCCTAAACTCGGTATTTCCAGTCATCAGAGCGATACTTCGCTCTGATACCACTTTTTGTAACACCCCTACCGCTAATACCGTCATTACCGTCCAATCTCCTTATACAATCCAGACTCACACAGCGGATACTTACATACATACAGTGGGTGATACAATGTCGTTAGTCACCCACGTGACTAACAAGGCTACTACTACTACATACAGCATCGGTCTGATGGACCGGAATATCCGAGTACTACACACTTACAATACATACTCCAAATACCAAATCAAATACTAGAACCTTCATTCAACACAATACTCCAAGTGCTATACAATATAATTTACATACCGAGTTTACTAGGATCCTTATACAAGTATAATACCTCTTCCAGGTTTGTGCATACTCACTAAGAGACTACTTACTACCCGTTCCTCACACGCTACTTACTTCCAAATACCAGGGTGTGCCTCCGGTCTCTTCCTTGACCATATTCGTTTCGGGTACCTGCACACTAAAAAATGTCCCCCGAAGGGGTCAGCTTTCGCCGAGCATGATAACCGCATACCCCGCGTACTAGTAGGGTACGCCGACCACTTGGTCGAATACATGCGGTTGATTTCATTCAAACATACATGCATACATGCTCTTATACACGATACAACAATACTTACGCAAGGCATACATACATACACTACATTACATACAAGGAATACAATAAACCATCCAATACATACTTACCTTCTTCCGAAATACACATACTCATTACATACACAATATACAATTCTTGTTAGCTTATTGGTCCACCCGGGTTAATCGGGTGGAGATTACTCTTTTACTCGTTACTTCATACACATACATACTCATACTCATACTTACTTACGGATCCATACTTACTTACTCTTACTCTTACTCAAGTTAAGTCGTCGGGACCTCCGGCCCTGGGGACTACTCCGTCCCACCTCCGGGATTTACTTGACTCACCAATCCGGGATGCTACCCATTTAAGGGATTTGGGCCGCGGACCAGTTTAAGAGTCAGGAATTGCAGCCAACCTCTTGTGACTCCGCATCCTCACGCGTGGCCGAAGCTATATCGGACTTGTACTCATTCCAATTTACTCACTTAAGTTAGGAGTTAGATAGTTAGGAATTAGCACAAGTCAGCATCCAAGCCACAATAATACAATACACATATACACATACATATGAGGTACAATACATTACACAAGTACAATACGAGGTTCGAATACCATTCATCATCATTCATATAATTCATGAATTATACAAACTAGTGCTCAAGGCAATAAATATCAAGCACAACATAAGTCAAGCACAGGTAAGTGCAATATAGTCCGATTCATGCATTTATCTTATTTAGGTGGTCAAATAAGCACACAAATCGGGGTAACCAGATTAGGATACAGGGCATGAAGAAATCATACCTTTCACCATTGATTTCGGACTCACCGACTCCCTTCGGTGTTCAACTATTTGAATCCTATCACATACATACAGTTGGATGGTTAATTATCCATAATTAACCTTACTTATTACTTCCCTAAAGTTTTCTAGTTTATACTTACTAACCTTTTGTTACTTAAATACATTTACTTAAGTTACTTACTTACAATTATTTTCTAAGCTTGTTTATAGCCTTAATGACCATTAAACATCATTAATTATGTCTTAATCATCTTATACTATCATTACCCATCCTTACTCTACCTTAGAACGGCTTTAAAATACCTTCTGGGCACTTTTCAGGGTGGTCCGGGTTTGAGTCCGGGGATACAAACCCGGACCAATGCATTTTGGTCAGCTCTCGGGTGTATTCTGGGTGTGGTCCGGGTTTAGGGCAGGGTTACAAACCCGGACCATACAATGGTAGTTCTCTCGGGTAAGTTTTCTATGTGGTCCGGGTTTAGGTCATAGTTTACAACCCGGACCATGTGTGTGTAAAACCTCTCGGGTGTATTTTGGGGGTGGTCCGGGTTTAGGTCTTGGTTTACAACCCGGACCATCCATTCTGTAATACATTCTGTCGTGTTTTTTGACATGTCCGGGTTTGTGTACTAGTTTACAACCCGGACAAGTTACAGTATTGTTAAATGTTTATGTTTTTGATTTTGTTTCAACTCCAAACTTCCACCAATCTCTTCCCCAATATTCCTACATATAATTTAACATGTTTTGACATTGATTAAGCATTTTAAACTAGCCTAATCCTCCTCTATAAAAATCTGTTACATCCACCCATTACTTAGAGTTTTCCTCTCCTGTTACCATGTTCCCTTCTCCAATAAATGCTACAGATTTTTCATTTCCTCTTCCCATTATTCCTATGGCTCTTCTATAGCCTCATTTGCATTATACTCAACCTAAAGCCTTACTCACTACCTTACTCACTCTTCCAAGTCTCACACATTAATTATCCCTTGTTTCTCCAACACATTTCAATACCTCTTGCTACAAATTTTATACCCTTAAATTCACATACTACAACTACCTATCCATGGTTTCTAAACATCTCTACTAAATCCCAATACACATCTTGGTTCTCCCATTCACCAAGTCATTCTTAATGCACAATTCCTACTAAAATTTCGCCATAGTTTACCTACTTTCCTTACTTATCCACACATTCTCATTATCACCAAAATCATTCCTATTCTAGCCAAACCACAAGGGTTCTACCAGCAACTAAGCAAATACAAATCCATCCAAATATACCAATACTCCATCAAACATCAATACTAGTACTCATTCACAACCACTTGGCTCCAAGGCCTATATTCACATACTAATGCACAAATACTCAAACTTACTCACAAATACTCAAAACTTCATAAACTTCAATACTAATACATTAGTTTGGGTTCTTTTAAA
Organism: Limonium bicolor; assembly: GCA_023374045.1. NCBI lineage: Eukaryota > Viridiplantae > Streptophyta > Magnoliopsida > Caryophyllales > Plumbaginaceae > Limonium > Limonium bicolor. The sequence continues at coordinate 22,360 of JAIOTZ010001750.1, forward strand.
TTGGTTACCCATTCTCATTACTCTAATACATTAAATCTTAACCTTAGGAGAGAGCCCTTACCTTGAGCTTACAATTCCTTCATTCCTTTTTCCACTTCTCCTCTTCTCTTCCTTGTACAATTCGATTTTGTGGGGAATGGAGTTGCCAAACTCCATTCCCATCACCCAAAGCATACAAAGCAAATATAATTAATATACTAACCCTTAGATTTATACTAACTCATAGAGATGTTCAAATCACAAATTCTATGGTTCACCTTTGGAGTGTTTTAGGAGGGGTTTTAGCCCTTGGTTTGAGAAGGTGATTCCACCACCATTGTAAGGTTGAGATTATGCTCAAAAGAGAGAGAGAAAACAAGGCATTACATAGGGGTACAAATCGGTTATGAAAGGAAATGGTGAGAACATGAGTTTTTCATGTAAATTTTACCTTAATGGAGAGAGGAGACTCCAAGCTACACATTGATGCCATTTTCTTCACCAATGGGGTATACCCACGAAAATGAACTTCCTCATTTTTGGATTTTGAAAAGAGGGAAGTGTAGAGAATGATGAGGGGAGTTCAAATATGTAATTTGTTTTTGATTTGGAGCTTGCATGTGGCTAGAGCAAGGGGATGAAGAGGGCTGCCATGGAAGCTTGTGGAGAGCTTCAAAAATCGCCAGAGGGGAGAAGAAGGGAGCAGCTCACGGTGGGAAGAAAGGAAAGGAAGGAGAGAGAGAGGAAATGAGAGGAGAGAGGTAAATATTTTACTTTATGCTTTTTACTTTACTCTCTCCTCCTTTTTGTTTCTTTCTTTCTTTATTTGTGTGTGAGTGAGGGGCTGACCCACTAATAAAACCGGCTCACTTAACTGTTACAGGCTGGAGCGTTTTTCGTCTTTTACAGAAAACGCTCGTTAATTTACCCGGTTTAGGTACTATTCACTAACCGGGCCCATTTTCCGGAATTTCCTCGTTTAATTGTTTTTATTAGTTATTAAGCTTCCATAAATGCTTAATAATTATTATTTAATGATTTATAATTTTTTTACGGGTCCGTTTGACCACTTAAAGTCACGTTTTCGGGTTTTCTCGAAAAACGTGCTCTAAAGCTCTATTAGCGTTTTAATTCATTATTTGGATCCGTTTTCTTCGGGAGTTGTTCCCATATATTATTTAGGACTTATTAAGCATTAGGAATCTGTATAATATGCTAACCGAGGTCTCATACCTCATGTGGTTATTTAACGCTTATTTAGCGTTTTTCGCTTTTTAAGCGTTTCTTTATTTCTTTTGGATTTATTTTCCCTTACCAATATTTCTTAATCATTATTAGGCTCTTAAATACCTATTAGGATAATTGAATCGCCATATTTAAGGTCGGGGTATTTCAATATTCCGAGGGGTTAGACTAATGAACTCTTTAGTAAAACCAATAATTTATATGGGTGAGTATTTGGATAATTTTTGTTAACGGATATCCTAATTGAAAAAATAGATTTCAGTTTATTCGGTTAAAAATTGAATTATCTAAAATTTAACTATATCAGTTATCCATTATCCAAAATTTAACAGTATCCGAATTATCCATTAATTATCCAATACATGTGAAAATTGAAATCTTTTTCTTTCAAGTGCAAAAATGAAAACCAAGCTGAAATATGAATTTCGGTTAGTTAGGTTTCCAGTTAACCAAAATTTAGAAACAAAAAAAAGCAGAAAACCTAATTTCTTGTTTGGTTTTGAGCTAACCGAACCAAAATTTGAAAAAAAAAACTACCAAAAACTGAATTGTACAAAAAATATTCAAACACCAACACTCTCGGTTGTGATTTACAACAATTCCGTGAGATTGTGACAGTAGCATATATGTATTTTCTGTTGGTTTTTGTCACACATGTATACTAATACTATGACTGTGAATAACAACAAAAAAGATCTTAAGATCATATTATAAAAGGTAATAAAAAATTCATCATTTGTCTAAAAGTTATCAAGATGTCCAATCCCACCTAAATCAATCAAAATGATTAGCGAGCAAAAAAAGTGTATCAATAAAGAGGTGACCCCACACTCGTAAGATCATAGTTTCTTATGTGTACATAATCAAGATAAACATAAACGAACAACATCAATAATCATCTTTCGGATTTATAAACCCAAAACACTTACATAAAGCGGGTGTGGTTACAATTGTCTTTACATAAAGGCATTAATGTCAGTCATACCAAGAAAAAAATGTTAGCTATTTTTATAGGATAATATTGGCCATATATATGAAAATTGATAGCCACCAGATAACGAATAATAATATTTTAAGGAAGTTGTTATTTGCAGTTACAAAATTACTAAATGCACTCATTGGCTGTTGGCGACAGAATACAAGTTATAGGCTCAGCAGCCAGCCTCAAAAATGATTTTTTTTAAGATTACTCTACACCAACATTACCCTATACCACAAACCATAAAAACCACTATATGATCAGTTAAAAAATACCGAAAACATTTTTAGGGTTTGTAATACAAGCATTGTAAGACCCTAAACCACAAACCCTTTATATAAGCAATGGAATATAAACGATATACAACAGTGGCCAATATTTTATTTAGCTATGACATACATATTTATGTATACATGGCTTACATATCTTACTGTCTATGGCAACAATTTTTTGTATATAAAAGCTTAAACTAATAAATAAAAGATTGTTAGTCGTACATATACCCAAACATGTTAGTCAGCATAGATCTTAAATACTACCATAGGAAAGCTAAAACAATGAAATCCTATTTTAGGGTTTGTAGTGAAGGGTTTAAGGTCGTTACCACAAACCTTTAAAACGTGTCGAGTCACTGACGACATTATAAAATATAAAACGAGTTAAAAAAAGGATTCTCCTACACCACGCACCCTAAAAACCACCATAGGAAAGTTTTTGTTCATAAACCTTAAGATTCACTTAAATTTATTACTAACAATTATTTATTTATTAAGATAGTTTTTTATATGATGGTTGTTATTTATATATAATCATGGCTAATATTATGTATACCCATGACATATATAATTTTATATCAATGGCGTATATTGTTGCCTTTATATAAAGGCTTAAATATTGGTCATTGGATCCACTTTAATTTATTTGAATGGTTATGATTAGAACACTCATTAATTCCAAATAGATTACCCTACCGACCAAAACACCCCAAAACCTACCCTAGGAAAGCTAAAAACATCGAAGGCATTTTTAGGGTTTATAGTGACGGGTTTAGGGTCTAATGACCCTAAACCCGCTACCACAAACCCTAAAAACTTGTTGAGTTAGTTGTTACAATATAAAGTACAGAACAAATTCCAAATAGATTACCCTACCCCCCAAAACACCCCAAAACCCACCCTGAAAAGCTAAAAACGTCGAAGGTATTTTTAGGGTTTGTAGTGGCGGGTTTAGGGTTGATAGACCCTAAACCCGCTACCACAAACCCTAAAAACCTGTCGAGTTAGTTGCTACAATATAAAGTACAGAACAAATTCCAAATAGATTACCCCACCCCCCCCCCCCCCCCCAAAACACCCAAAACCCACCCTAGGAAAGCTAAAAACATCGAAGGCATTTTTAAGGTTTGTAGTGGCGGGTTTAGGGCCCTAAAAACCTGTCGATTTAGTTGCTACAATATAAAGTACAGAAAAATTCCAAATAGATTACCCTAACCCCCTAAAAAAACACCCCAAAACCCACCTAAGAAAAGCTAAAAACGCCAAAGACATTTTTAGGGTTTGTAGTGGGGGTTTAGGGTCTAACGACCCTAAACCCGCTACCACAAACCCTTAAAACCTGTCGAGTTAGTTGCTACAATATAAAATACAAAACAAATTCCAAATCGATTACTCTACCACAAAACCCACCCTCGGAAAGTTAAAAATGTCGAATTCACCACTTCTTAATGAATCATAATATCAATTTTAATGATTCATAATACAAAATTAATGAATCATATTATCAATTTAGTGTATCATCGTATACATGTAAAAATAATATTTTTAAAAGTTGTCAAAACATATCCATGACTGGTCTTGTTTTGAAGAGCTTAAATTTAGGTGAACAATGATATAATTTTTTTTCATTTTGGACTTATATATTGAAAATTATAACAATTTAAAGTTTTTATGATAAAGAAAGAAAAATAAAAAAAAATCGAAACCAAATGCGCCGCGCTCCTCTCCTGGATGACCTGTATCAGCCAATTAAAATTAAGCCTTCATGTAAAGGCTTTTGTTTGACCTTTATAGAAACCTGTATCACATAAAGCTATCACTTTGTACATCATAAACTATAAGAGATTTTCCCTTTGCCTCTTTTTCCTCATTTGTCTGTTGCTCGCGCACAACTAAAAGACAACCCGTAATATCATCATATATGTGCATTGCTCCATAAATCAAAATTACATAAATTCTCTTGGTAAATAAGTTTTTTTTGTAAATACCATTCACACAGCGAAACAAAGGGATGCATGGAGAGATACATACGTACATCGAACAACACCTGACTGAAAGCAAACACTAACGAAGAAGACCACTAATTGTAACTAGATCCTCATTGGGAGTTTCTTAAGTAGCACTACATCCAACAATCTTTGCCTTGTTCAGGGAGAACTAGCTTCGTCACCAAAGAGCCCTCAACTACTAGACTAATGAGACTAACTTCACCTAGACATTTAAATCTATTAAACATAAGCAGATTGCGGACATAATATAAAATCCAACATGATGGTACTAAACATATTAGAAATAGTTCATTGCCAAAATCTTTGAGGAGGACTTGCCCCAAAAGGATAACCTCCATGAAATACCCAAATAACAAGCAAAAGGAACCTCAATGGATAAAACTAGACAAAAACTATAACACACAAAAAAGCTTTTGATAATAAAAGATAAAGATAATGAAGAAAATAAAGTCCATAGGCAGGACCAGCTAAAAAAGCCATGAAAGAGATCTTCCACCGAAGGGAGAAGTAGGACTCCCGCCAAAGGGAGAAAGATAACCAACACATAAGTGTCACCCTCACTCGGTAAAGAAGTTATCATACAGTAGTTAGCAATCAAAAAGGAAAAAGTAAAAAAAAACCAAGAAAAGGTGAAGTGAAATGAGAACAAAGAGAGATGCAGATGCACTAATGGCCACATATAAAAAAAATAGAGCATGAATGTCCCTCGGGTGCACTTGCAGATGCCCTAACAGCCACAAATCCAAAAAAAATAGAGAAAGAGAGGAATTACAATGCACAAGTTGGGAAATTGTAGAGGTTTGCACTTTAAAGAGCTGAGGCAGTGCTCTTGCGACGTTGACACCACTAGGGGGAGCACCACCGTGCTTTGTCAGAGGTTAGAGGAAGAAACACGTGCAAATATAGATTATATTCAGGAGTGTTAATTATCCATGAATGGTTCTTGACATAACCTTGACCATTAGATTAGAAAATATAATAATAGATGGTTTAGATTTAATTTGTTGATTTGGTACTAATTTAGTGGGAAGTTTTCATATATTAGCAATTTTTTTCTCACGTAATTCCCGTTCTCACAAATTCGCCCAGCGCCTATCTATATTCTCACCTTGTGGATGCGCCACTGCAGAGATTAAGCGGTGGAACTCTCTTCTCAACCCGTGGATGCGCCTCTGTAGAGATTAAATGTTGGAACTTGTGCACCTTGCACACTAGACTGAGGATGGAACTGAATTCAGGAAAATTTCATGTTGTCTTCGTTTTCTTCACTCACGATAATTTTACAACCTGAACTTCTGTAAAGGAACATCTTTGCTCTGCACTTCTCTTCATTTCTTCTTGTGACTGCGCTCTGAAAAGATAAATCACTATAACGGCTGCGTTTTGCACACTAGACTGAAAATGAGACTGAATTCAGGAAAAAATTCACGGTGTCTTCACTTCTCTTCACTGACAGTAATTTTGCAACCCTAACTGTTGAACAAGGAACATATTTGCTCTACACCTCTCACCAGACTGAAAATGAGGCTGAATTATTCACGTTTGTCTTCGTTCTCTTCACTGATGGTAATTTTGTAATGACTGCAATGTGTGTGTATTAATTGTTGACTGATTTCTTCAGCCAGTACTTAGTAAGTGGTACTAGTCATTGCAAAGTTTCATCGGTGTGGTTGGTACTATGTGCCACAAATATGTGGTATTAATTCTACCATGTGTGTGGTATTAACTTTTAATATGTGACATCATTTTGGTCTATTTTTTTGTTCAGAATTGTGGCTGGTACTCTCTATTGTGAATATGTTGTTTTAGTTTCAAGATACTTCTGGTACCTCGTTTTTTATGTAGCACTCGTTTTTACACATGTAATACCACAAGAATCAGGTGACATTTATATACCTTCCACAACAAGTATCTAATTGGACACAACGAGTGTACCAATAACTGTATGTTTTAGTATTCATTTATTATTAAAGTAGCAGCTTGTTTTCATACACAAAATACCACTGGATCATATGACATTTATATACCCATCTACAACAAGTATCTAATTGAACACAAACAATATACCAATATGGATGTATTGATACTAGCTAATCATTAAAGTAGCACCTCATTTTCAAACATGAAATACCACCAAAGTCATATGACATATATATATATATATCCATTGTAACACCCCAACTATAAACCGTACACTTAAAACAAACTGCAGCGGAAAATATACTTCATCACTCGTTGGTGTTACAG
>JAIOTZ010001751.1:0-29093 GCA_023374045.1 Limonium bicolor
AACCCGCTTCGACCTCACCACGCCTCGACAACCACCGCCGATCTTCAACATCCGCCTCGCCTCGCCTCACCTCGTACTACCGTACTGCATCATCCTCCGACATCACCCAATCATCGTCATCAACATCCTTTCGCACCGTCACACTCGCACACCCGCACTGCATCTTGCACCGTCATCCTTCACCATATCCATTCACATCATCATATCCACCTCATCACTCGTCGTCTTCATCTCTGATCAAGACATCACACCCGCATCCTCATCGAACTTCATCACCACACCCGCACCGCACATCATCCACGAGCATCATCTTCATCGTTGGCGCGAGCAAGGCAGTAGCGAGAAGGAAGGAGAACGAGAGCGAGAAGAGGAGGCGAGAGATCGAGAATCAGAGAGAAGGAATAGGGGCGAGAGCGAGAGATCGAGAGTCGGTGAAAAATTCCAGAACAGAGTTACGGGGAAGATGACAATAGTAAATTGAGAAATAAAACAGAAACGACAAAATGGAGGATTGATCGTGATTCGAGTTGGGAACCGACGTGAGCTAAACCGGTGGACAGAGGCAAAGAACAAAACCGAATTGGAGAACCGGCTCAAAAGAAAGAAATTGGAGAACCGGACCGGTTCACTTAATAAGGGGTTTTTACTAAACTCACCTTATTATATGTTTGTTACATGTTACATTCTTGGTTGTTCCATAACTTTTGATAATTGTTTTAATGTTTATTTATATCTTTGAAACAATGAGTGAGTAATTATATACTCTGGGTGATGGTTTAATTGCAGTTTGTTTTAATTATATTTACTGGTTTTAATTAATTGCGGATTGTTACGATTAATGTTATTCTTGCGCTTTTTAATAAATGTCATGAGTTATTAAATTGCTTTACTAAATCTATTTTGATCAGACCAAGTGATAAATAGATCGGTTAAATTAATCTGTATATCTGTGGAATTATTGATTGGATTAATTAATTATTCCTGTAGATGCAAATTATTATTCCTCGTACTTAATCCATTTACATGTGTTTCTGCTTGAACCTAGACTAGGTCCTGCATTTCTGGTAAATGAGTTCTTCTGAGACTATGATTTAGCTCTTAAGAAAATTATAGGAATATTGCCAATCTATCTTTAATTAACCAGTAGACATAATTTATCAAACGGTTTTAACCTGAACCCAGAGTCCCGTTCATCCATATCATCTATCACTTTATTTTATCTGTTATTTATTTTCTTTTCTGTTATTTTAATTATCTAGTTCTTGTTATTTATTTAAATCCCAAAACAAAAACAACCCCCTTTTGAATTATCCATTGTCTTAGGCTAGACTTACTTTATCAAGTCCCGTGGATTGACACCTGGTCGCTTCTAAATTGCTATACTACTGCGACCGGGATTTTTGCAACCAGACGATCTATTGATTTGTTGATTTCTAGGATTATTTCTTAGTTTTTAATACATCAAATAAAATCGTTTGCAAAATGGCGCCGTTGCCGGGACTTGACTTTGTCTAGTCCCTAAGCCTTGGTTAATTCATTTGTTATATTATAATATTTTGTTTCTTTTATTTTTGTTTTTCTGTTTTTTTTTGTTTCTAATATTCTGTTTGCTATTCTAAAAAAAATGTGGCAAAGGATTTGATTGACAATTATTTTTGTTATTAGTTATTTCTGACTAATAATGGCAAGTGGGGAGGAATTCGATTGAGATTCCAATTATTCCCAAGAGATATATTGCTCTCAGTGTGGGGACGCACATGAATATGAGGACTGCCCACTGGTAGCCAAAATGGTGGATAAGTTGATGGCTTCTCAGGAGCAGCAAACTGTAATCAATCAGAGTTTGACAGCTGGTCTGCAGAGTCTGGCAGCTGGTCAGCAAAAGTTAGAGAATGCCATGGTAGAGATGCAGGGAACCAATCAGAAATTAGAGAATGCCATGGTAGAGATGCAGGGAATGATGAGCCAGTTAATTCAGTTCCTCTTACAGCAGAGACCTTCTGGGTCGCTGCCTTCCCAACCAGACTACCTGCAGAATATAGGTGTTCCACAACACAATACAATCATAAACAATGTTGTTGAACAACCTGAAGGAGAGGATCCATATTATTCCCAAGATATATATTGCTCATGGTGTACGGGACCTCATGAGATGGAGGACTGTCTCGAATTTCAAGAGCAATTGTGGTTAGCGGATCAACCAGATTACCTGCAGAATATAGGTGTTCCACAACACAATACAACCATAAACAATGTTGTCGAACAACCTGAAGAAGAAGATTTCTACATGAACAAACTGAAGTTCTTTGCTGATTTGGAAGACACAATTGCGGAGTTAAAAACTCAGCTAGTTCTAATATTGCAAAAACCAAGGAGCAAAGCGGTTCATGATGGAGTACACCCTGCTGCAGATGGTTTTCTTTCCTCCTTCTCCTTGCTCTACCCAGAAGACGAGGATGCTTACATCCTCGAATTTGAGAAGAAAGAACCACCACAACTTTGCCAGTATCAAAACCTTTTCGAGCCTCACATATACGAGGAAGATGTTTACATCCTCCAATTTGAGGAAGAACAACAATCAACACCTGGTCTTCTGCTTGAGACGTGTTACCGTCAATACCTCCTCAAGGACCAGGTTCTGTGGAGCATTTACTTTCCTATTTTATTTGTTGAGGTAACGCTTTGTTTTGATCCAGGTGGTTTAATCCTGATTGCTGGCCACTTCGTGTCCCCGTTGGCACCATTGTCGACTTTTATTTTTGACCCGGGATAACGAAGCGAGAGTCTAGCCAAAGACTATAAAGACAGGCAGCTTACTGGGAGGCAACCCAGTGGTTAAATTTATATTTTACATTTGTTTTTGTTTTCTTGTTTTATTTTTATTTCTTTTTCTATTTTGAAGTGGCAGTGGTGCCTGTGCTTTTAATGCAACGCTTTTAGCGTTTATGTGGTAATTGTGAGTGTGTGCAGGTGAAAAACTTTTTTTTTTTATGGTGTTTGATGCCCTCAAAGGCTGGACACTTGCATGAACGCAAGTGTGAGGAAGGCTGCTACCCCATGCACGAGCTTAAGTGTGAGGAAGGTGACCTTCCTCAATCAACAATATCAGGGGAGTTTCAGTTTCTCTTTATTTAAATGTTTGTGTTCAGCCTATCATGCTTAATGCTTATTTTATATCAGTCCCTGGTTGTCCTGAATGAAATTCGTTATGAGTCTGGCATATTTTGAAAGGTCTTTTCTTGATTTTATTTTTGAACAATGAGGACATTGCTCCTCTTAAGTGTGAGGAAGTAGGACCTTTCCCTGAAAATATGCCAGTTGCACTTAATGCCACATTTGTTTTTGTTTGTCCTCTTATTTTGAAAGAATTATCTCTTTTAAGTGGCCAAAATAATAATAATAATAAATCTTTGGAAATATTGAAAACGAGCCTGATGGCCACCTCAAGAATCTTTCTGGTCTAGGCTGTTTGTTTATTTAGTTTTATTCAAATTATGTCTGTTTTCACTGAAATTTGGTGGATTAGCTGATTATGAAAATTGAATTGGTCTAGTTTGGGGTCTTGGGAATTTTTTGAAAGTTTGGAATGAAAGGATAAGGCAAGGTACTCCGCTGATCTGAATTAAAATTTCTGAACCAAAACAGGCCTCTTCACTCGATTATTAAGTCCTTGGGGTGCCTTATCACCCATCTACCTAAGGTCTTGTGATCTGGGATAGAAGGCCCAAAGCCGCTACATGAGGGAAGAGAAAAGTCTGAGGGGATGAATTAAAAATTCAAATGGCAGACTAAAATGATTAAGGAAAATGAACTATGAAAAGTTAAAATTTGTAATCCATTTTTGCTTATTCTGATCATGAGTATGTGGTGTTGAAAGGTATCACGGAATAAGGTGTTACTTCACACCCCTTGTCATCCAAAGGTTAGAGGAAAGAAATGGTGGAGGATCCCAAACTATTCTGTTTCAGTTTCTATAGTCTAACTTCTCCATGCTTTTTAACTTCATTCTTTTTCACTGTTTGCGAAAACCTACAGCTAGTAGCAGAACTTTTCTTTTGATTGTCATTTTGCTTGTTTTCCATCAGCACTTGGTTGATCCTGAAATTCAATACTTCGGCCCTTAAGAGTAGTCATATTCTGTATTTGCTTGAGGACAAGCAAAAGCTAAGTGTGAGGAAGTTTGATAAGTGTAAAATATATATACTTTTAACAGTATATTTGATTTAATATTCATAATGAATTAGCTTATATTTCACACTTATCTTATAGTTTTTCTACTATTTATATTTTGATGAGAACTAATATATTTTATATATAAAATGCAGGAAAAACTATTGGATTTACATTAAAGACTGCAACACAACAAATGATGACATATGCATAATACATATATACATGCACGTGAATGTTTATTTTACCTGTTGAAATTTTTGGGCTGGTCCGACATATGCGATGGCCCGACATATACATGCATACAATGGATTAACATTGGGCTGATTTGGAGCCCTGTTGACATTCAACATGGACCGACAATGACAGAGAAGACATTAACAACATTTTTTATATTGTATAACCCATGCTTGTACAGAAGAAAAGGGGATCGATCGCATTATATGGAGATGGTCTTCAACATCGGCGAGAATATATTCACGCACAGAGAAACTACTATCTCAGGCTTCGACCAACGCCTCACTCACCTTCGATCTCGCCTTCATTCCATCTCGCACCATCATCCCACCTCACTCCATCTCCATCGGACGACCATCCTCCGTCTCATTCATCACTCACGCCATTCATCGACGACATCACCACCGACTCTCACCTTCGCTCCGCGCCTTTCCATCACCTTCGCCTCCATTCACCATCATCACTCCATCTACGAAACGCACACAATCATTTACATCATCATTTATTCACGCATCGACACATCTCCATCTTCATCAGCGATTCTCGCCCACAATCACCATCTCATTACATCCTCACTTCATCTCCCTCACTACGCCCGCATCGATCACCGGAGACACCTGCATCGACCCACTGCATCATCGTAACACCACCACACCTTCACATCCTCACCGTCATCACGCCACCGATCAACTCACACCACTGCAACATCCATAATTTCGTCATCCATTCACGCCTTCTCCTTCACCGTCATCTTCTACATCATCGACATCGCATCTGTACTGCATCACCTCACCAGACCTCGCTTCAACCCGCTTCGACCTCACCACGCCTCGACAACCACCGCCGATCTTCAACATCCGCCTCGCCTCGCCTCACCTCGTACTACCGTACTGCATCATCCTCCGACATCACCCAATCATCGTCATCAACATCCTTTCGCACCGTCACACTCGCACACCCGCACTGCATCTTGCACCGTCATCCTTCACCATATCCATTCACATCATCATATCCACCTCATCACTCGTCGTCTTCATCTCTGATCAAGACATCACACCCGCATCCTCATCGAACTTCATCACCACACCCGCACCGCACATCATCCACGAGCATCATCTTCATCGTTGGCGCGAGCAAGGCAGTAGCGAGAAGGAAGGAGAACGAGAGCGAGAAGAGGAGGCGAGAGATCGAGAATCAGAGAGGACAGGGGCGAGAGCGAGAGATCGAGAGTCTGAAAAATTCCAGAACAGAGTTACGGGGAAGATGACAATAGAAAATTGAGAAATAAAACAGAAACGACAAAATGGAGGATTGATCGTGATTCGAGTTGGGAACCGACGTGAGCTAAACTGGTGGACAGAGGCAAAGAACAGAACCGAATTGGAGAACCGGCTCAGAAGAAAGAAATTGGAGAACCGGACCGGTTCACTTAATAAGGGGTTTTTACTAAACTCACCTTATTATATGTTTGTTACATGTTACATTCTTGGTTGTTCCATAACTTTTGATAATTGTTTTAATGTTTATTTATATCTTTGAAACAATGAGTGAGTAATTTATATATACTCTGGGTGATGGTTTAATTGCAGTTTGTTTTAATTATATTTACTGGTTTTAATTAATTGCGGATTGTTACGATTAATGTTATTCTTGCGCTTTTTAATAAATGTCATGAGTTATTAAATTGCTTTACTAAATCTATTTTGATCAGACCAAGTGATAAATAGATCGGTTAAATTAATCTGTATATCTGTGGAATTATTGATTGGATTAATTAATTATTCCTGTAGATGCAAATTATTATTCCTCGTACTTAATCCATTTACATGTGTTTTTGCTTGAACCTAGACTAGGTCCTGCATTTCTGGTAAATGAGTTCTTCTGAGACTATGATTTAGCACTTAAGAAAATTATAGGAATATTGCCAATCTATCTTTAATTAACCAGTAGACATAATTTATCAAACGGTTTTAACCTGAACCCAGAGTCCCGTTCATCCATATCATCTATCACTTTATTTTATCTGTTATTTATTTTCTTGTCTGTTATTTTAATTATCTAGTTCTTGTTATTTATTTAAATCCCAAAACAAAAACAACCCCCATTTGAATTATCCATTGTCTTAGGCTAGACTTACTTTATCAAGTCCCGTGGATTGACACCTGGTCGCTTCTAAATTGCTATACTACTGCGACCAGGATTTTTGCAACCCGACGATCTATTGATTTGTTGATTTCTAGGATTATTTCATAGTTTTTAATACATCAAATAAAATCGTTTGCAAAATGAGTTTGATAAGTGTAAAATATATATACTTTTAACAGTATATTTGATTTAATATTCATAATGAATTAGCTTATATTTCACACTTATCTTATAGTTTTTCTACTATTTATATTTTGATGAGAACTAATATCAGGAAAAACTATTGGATTTACATTAAAGACTGCAACACAACAAATGATGACATATGCATAATACATATATACATGCACGTGAATGTTTATTTTACCTGTTGAAATTATTAGGCTGGTCCGACATATGCGATGGCCCGACATATACATGCATACAATGGATTAACATTGGGCTGATTTGGAGCCCTGTTAACATTCAACATGGACCGACAATGACAGAGAAGACATTAACAACATTTTTTATATTGTATAACCCATGCTTGTAGAGAAGAAAAGGGGATCGATCGCATTATATGGAGATGGTCTTCAACATCGGCGAGAATATATTCACGCACAAAGAAACTACTATCTCAGGCTTCGACCAACGCCTCACTCACCTTCGATCTCGCCTTCATTCCATCTCACACCATCATCCCACCTCACTCCATCTCCATCAGACGACCATCCTCCGTCTCATTCATCACTCACGCCATTCATCGACGACATCACCACCGACTCTCACCTTCGCTCCGCGCCTTTCCATCACCTTCGCCTCCATTCACCATCATCACTCCATTTACGACACACACACAATCATTTACATCATCATTTATTCACGCATCGACACATCTCCATCTTCATCAGCGATTCTCGCCCACAATCACCATCTCATTACATCCTCACTTCATCTCCCTCACTACGCCCGCATCCATCACCGGAGACACCTGCATACAAGCGGTGGATCCACTCTCTTCGAAGCTTCTAGGCATGAAGTTAATGTTGAGGGCATGTTTTCAGTTTTTCTGGCCTCCACTTGTCTGATCGATTTTTTGAGAATGGAGTGCTGATGGTGTTGAAGGAATGAGTCTTCACGGTGACCTATCTTCCAGTGCTTGCATGCGGTCTTGTCAGAAGTGTATTCCTTCTGTGTGGTTTTCTTTTGTTTGTGTACTTATGTCCAGGCTCTTAGTTTATTCTAGTCTATCTTTTGTTGTTATCTTTTAATCGTTGTTGTTTAGTGTTGGAACCCAAGGTTTTGCTGATTATGGCAGTAGAGTAAGTCTGGTGACAGAATGAGTCTCACTGATAATAGCATCAGAGTAAGTCTGCGCAACGAAGGAGTCTGACTGCACAAGGAGTTGTTCTACGACATAACATTCTCTTGGAAAGTTCTAGAAGCTATGCGGTGAACCTCTACTATTAAAACGTGGAGAAATTTAAGGAAATAACTGTCACACACGTTCACTTATGATCAGGCCCGAAAATCAAGGCGGTCAAGCTTAAAGAGTGCCAGAACGAGTCCCTCTGCAGAGCAGTTGAGATATTTCTCGCCCAATGCGTAGTGGGAAGACGTGGAAGCACCATTTTACACATCATGGGAGACGTTACTTCGGGTTTCATCAGTATTTAAGCATGTAGAAGTCATTTGTAATACTTGGAGCTTTCACTTCCACATTTCGAGAGAGAGAGAGAGTTATATTGAGAGAGATAATATTTTCAAGAGGTCTTAGTGAGACTTTGTCACTTTAGCTTAGGTATTTATTACCTAGAGAGCACACAAAACACTCCCTTTATTCCTTATTACGCATTGATCTACGTCTAGAGTAGATCGAGTGTTGGATGAGACAGAGTACCTTTATCGAATCCCAAGATTGGAAGCTAGGTTGTAATTCACATTGAATTTCAATATAAGTAGAATCCTATCTTGTCAATTTTACACAAAAAGCTTCCGCATTATCTCCTTGGCAAATACTTGTCTCCAAGGAGAGTTGGTCTAAGACTAACACCTCAGACCTATTCGGTCAGCACCCCGATCCTATCAAGTGGTATCAGAGCCTGTGTTGGCTGAAAAATCTCTCAACATGGCAGAAAATTCCAACACAGATGAGGCTGAGTCAGGAACCGCTAGTTTGATGTGCTTGATGGCTCACAATGGTGAAAAAACCATTCATGATCAGGTAAGTAAGACTCCCTCTGCAGAGGTTTTATTTAATATATCTCGTGTGTCTGCAGTTTTCAAAGCTCGTGATGTTTACTATAATATTTCTTCATCATCGTCTAAAAGAGGACCCAAGTACATCTGGGTTCCCAAAGCTAACCAGTAGTGAAATACCCCAAACCTTAATAAGTTGTTTAAACATTAAATAATAAATTATTAAGACTAAAAAGAGTCTCAGAAACATTAGTAAACAATTTAATAAATAGTAGATACAATTAATTGCCTAAAAGGCAATATGGGCAAGATTATGCTCTAAACTTGGGATAGTCTTGATTAAGACTTAATAAACTTACCAAGACCTTATATATATATATATTAATGAATATATTAAATTAATTACCAAAGAAAACCGAGCTTGAAAACAAGTTAAAACGCAAAATGTGTTTTAAGGAGTCTTAAAACACGTTTTCGAAAAATTGTCTTGTAAATAAGTTTTAAATGGCTAGATGTCCGTCATTACTCTTTAATTAATATGTGTACTATTTAGTATCACATTTGGAAGTTTAAATCAAAGGGAAATCAAAAATTTCACTTCTAAGTGCCTTGTTTTTATGAATAGTGACTAAAATAAGCTAGTTTGTAACACATGTTAACATATGTAATTTAATTGAGCAATAAAGACTAATTAACCCCTTTGTTAAATGTGGGTCGGTTATGCATGCGGTGAGTCACACCCTTGCTAATTGATTGAGCAATAAGTGAGTATTCTAATAAGCACTATTTGCTTTACGTGGGAAATATCCTTAAAAAGCAACTACAATCAATGATTTTCTTCATTCTTCATTTCTTCCTTACTATCTCACGTAGCCAACCCCTTCGCTGCTCTCTTTCACGATCGAATAGCACCAGCACCAACATACAACTTCAAATCCTTGTAACTTCTTGCTCACTTGTCCAAATCAAAAACTGAGACCACCGATCTCTTAGTTTCATCAAGCTCTTCGACTTAGTCCCTTCAAATCTTCAAGAGCTCCATTTTGGTGCCAAGAGGAATCTTCATGGGAAAGCTTGAGTTCATCTTCTTACGTATTATTCTTTCTCCTTTGCTTCAAGGTATGGAAACTCAAAAAAAATGGTGTTTCCTCTATGTTTTATGTTAACCAAAACCTTTGGAAAATGAACTTACGTTGTCTATTGAAACTACCTAAAGAGCCAAAGGAAATGACTTAGAAAATGTTCTCAAAAGGCTAGTAAAAACATACGTACTGCTGTTTGTATTTGCAGGTGAAAGGCAAATTTATTGTGGAAATTCAGTGTTTAAGGTTTATGCATTTTAAGAGCCTAAGTGCTATGCAATTTAGATTGTGCACTATGTTGTTATGTGTGTATATTTGATGAGTTTGAGTATAAGAGTGTACGTAAAATCATTTGGGAAGCTATACATTTGATGGATGTAAATAACTTACGCAGCAGGACATGAAAAATGCGAGTACGTCAAATTCTGTAGCTTCGGTCCGGGACTTAGGGTCTGGATGATATCCCGGACCATATATCAAAAGAAGGCCGTGAGTTGTACATGGAGATAGGTCCGGGACTTAGGCCTTATACAAGGCCCGGACCAACCTCTAAATTACCCCGTGAGTTTTTACATTGTTTTAGTCCGGGACTTGGGTCTTGTACAAGGACCCGGACCAACCTCTTTAAAATTGTCCGAGAGATTTTTGCTTAGATGGTCTGGACTTAGGACCTATAGAAGTCCCGGACCACCCCAATAAAACAGACCGAGAAGCTTACTAAGTATAGTCCGGGACCTAAGCTAGGGACCAAGTCCCGGACCACTACAAAACTTGGGTTCTAGGTTTTAACGATGTCTAATGATAGGTATAAGTTAGTAATGATATTATAAGGTTATACAAGACATGTTAGGAGTGTTATATGACATTTTCAAAGATGAAAAGTTAACAAAATGTAGAAATGAAATAACTAAATGTTAACAGTGAACTAGTGCGTTAATTGACCGACGTTACTAAATGTGTTTAGGATTCTCTCAGGTGGGAACCAGTCGAGGCAAGGACCGAGGTATGGTTTTCTTGCAGTCTGTTGCCTACCGGTTTACACCGGCTTGTGTTTTGTTTGTTTTTCTGTGTGTTTATGACCTTGTAAG
Organism: Limonium bicolor; assembly: GCA_023374045.1. Lineage (NCBI taxonomy): Eukaryota > Viridiplantae > Streptophyta > Magnoliopsida > Caryophyllales > Plumbaginaceae > Limonium > Limonium bicolor. The sequence continues at coordinate 10,904 of JAIOTZ010001751.1, forward strand.
ACTTAAGTCATGAATGAGTTACAGTTGTTTATTATTATGTTGTTGAGATGCGACTCATTCCCTTGTGTGTGTCTAACAAGACTTAAACACTTGATGTGATCTGTGTAATGTGTTGTTGTTTACTACTAACAAGTGCTAACGGGGAAGTGAGGAGTCCGGTAGTTCCGGCCACACGTGTGAGTATGGGAGTCGATGTCATTTACCGGTTCGATTCTCTTTGTATGTTTAGGTTGTTTTCCAATTTGGTTTCAACCTCTCCTTTAGCTTATCCAAAGCTATTTTACTGACTCACGTCGGGCCACAGGGGCATACTATGTTTATTCGGTGTGCTTGGGATCACTATATCCGACACGCCTGGTGTTTAAGTTATCCGTTCAGTTTCGGGTGACGGTAACGAGTTATGTAACGAGCTTAGTATGAGTATGGCAACATCCTCTAGGCTCTCAATGTGATCTAACTTTGTTGGTTCGCTTCCTAGAAGGATTCGTTCTTGTGTGTTATGTGTGAAGTTATTTGCTATGCAATATTATTGCTATGCTATTATATATATGTTGTTGTTGTGTAAAATGAATGCCATGTCATCATGACAATGGTTGCGCGTATCCCGGTAGCCGATGGGCTGCGCGTTAGCCCATACCAGCAAAGGGTTGCTGACCCCCTTTGGGGGCTATGTTTATTTGCAGGATGAGGATCGAAGAAGCGGAGTGGCTGTAGATCTAGGCTAAGAAATACTTTGGCCAAATTTTGGATGTTGGGCCCGGGATGCGCCTGTGCTCCCGTGGCATATATGTATCGGCTATTAGCAGTATACAATGGAAGTTTGTAGTAAACAGTGTTTAATTATGGTTGCTAGCTAGATACTCGGTGGTATGAATGTGTATAATTATGGTTTTAGTTCTATGCTCGGGAGTCTGATCATCAGACCGATACAGTAAGTATTTGTTCTGCCTTGTTAGCCACGTGGGTGGTTGACGGTGTTGTAGCACCAATCGTTTAGTTAATGTTTAGTTGTTTAAATTCCGCTGCGATTTCAGGTATTATTAAGTGCGTAGTAGGGGTGTTACAAAAAGTGGTATCAGAGCGAAGTGTCGCTCTGATGACAAGGATACCGAGCTTAGGTATATACCGAGTTAGGAAGAACTAGCAATAGTTACCAAGTAGACAGTTATGGATAGGTTAACCACTACTTAGAGTGGAAATACCTTTTAGTCGGAAAAGCGTTTCAACCGTTGGACCGATAAGTGTGTAAGCATATTGCTAATAAATGTTGTGTGAATTCAGATGTCAGGTAGACCACGTGGTAGAGGCCGCGGACGCGGTACTGATGAGACTGGGGACCAGGGAGAGAACCCTACGGCACAAGTTATGGCCGATGCTGTTGCGGCCGCCGTAGCCCAGATGGTCCCACAGTTAGTAGCTGCAGTGCAGGAGGGGCAACAGCCCGGAGTTCAACCACCACCGCCACCGCCAAGAGAGACCAACTGGGTCAAGGCGTTGGCTGATTTGAGACCACCGTCATTCGAAGGGGAGACCGACCCTAGTAAGCTGGAGGCGTACATCTCTGGGATGGAGACCGCCTACGAGACCTTGAATGTACCTGAGCAGGTCAAGGTTCGTCTTGCCGCTTACTACCTGAAGGGTTCGGCACAGACCTGGTGGAAGCTAGTAAGGGAGGGCAGAATTACTGAGGGAGGGTACACGGCTCTACTGCGAGCGAAGTATTACCCGATACATTGCAAGAGGCTAAGCGCCTGGAGCTGGACAATTTGAGGCAAGGGGATAAGATGACGAGATGAGTACTACTCAGCCTTCATCGGACTTATCCACCTGTTACCGGACTGGGTTACTCAGACCGAATCCTAGTGAACCGTTTCTACAACGGATTGAGCTACCGCCTACGCTATGGAATGGGGCCTACTGGATATACTACTTTGCAGGAGTGCTATCATGCCGCTGCTATAGTAGAGATCACCGTCCGTCTGAGGGACGAGGAGAATGCGCTTAAGCGCAAGGCCACGACGAGGGTCAAAGCACGCAAGGGTTTGGGGGTGGAAAGAAGAAAAGCCATACCCTCAGCCCCAGAAAGGACAGCAACAGGGTGGCAAGGGCCAGGCCCAGACCACCACTGCTGAGGAGCCGTTGCAGCTCACTACCTACGCCTATGCGGCTAAGCCCCTGCGCTCTCAGCCATTCAAGGGTAACTAGTTAATTCTGAATAATGAGTTTAAGTGTGTGAAATTATAATGAAAAGTGTGTACTGAATGTGTGATGTGTTAGTAGCTAGCACGGGCTCTGGACCGGAGCGCCACTATTACTGTAAGTGGTGCAACGGTGACCACCCCGGCAAGGACTGCAAGGGAAATGATGTGCAGTGCAGATTCTGCAAGAAGATGGGGCATCGTGACTATGAGTGCTTCCAGAACCCGAATGGCAGAAACTACAAGCCTAGGGGACAGTGGAAGGGTAAGGCCGTTGCGATTACCGAAGGCCCGAAGTCGGCTAATCAGCCACCTGCTGACCAGAGGTATACTGATGCCCAGAAGGGGAAGGGATCGGGATCCAACAAGGCCGCACTAAATGTGGTGGACCGGTCTGAGGCACCAGAGCCCTCTTCTAGACCAGGTACTGCCTAAATTGTGAAACAAAATAAGTAATTGTATACCGCATTACATGCATGCGTGTTAGTGAGTCTAAATGTATTACCATGTGAGTAAAGAATTAAAGTATGATGTGAAAGTCACCTAAACTAGGTAATTTAAACCTAGGAGCCTTCAATATTTGCTATCCAATCCCGCCCACACCAAGCCCTGAAGAAACCGCCATCAACGTCACCGACTTTCCAATGGAGCAATGTCAGGTTATCCAACCAGGTATGATACTCTTAAATGGATACCTGACACCGGAAGCACAAATCCACATCATCAGGCGATGCAACGAACTTGGAGCAGCACCAAGAGGTTTCTACACACCCGAGTACCCGAGTGGGTCAAAGATGAAATTGAAGATGATGTGCATGGGTAAGGACTGGAATCCTTACACCAAGACATATCAAGACAAGCGAGCTGAGAATGGAACGACTGTACTAAAAATACCTGAGGAGTTCCTTGCGGTTGTTAACCACACCATGGGAATTTCTCAGCGAGTTGAATCCGATTCAATACCAAGTGTAAAGGCAGATTTGTGTATTGTGAACTTCTACCAAAAGGTGGACGTTTAGGTTTACACCAAGATAAGACGAGTCACCCGAGTCTCTACGTAAGGGAGTACCCGTGGTGTCTTGGTCCATTGGTGATACCGCAGTGTTTATGTACGGCGAGCAGAAGCGTGGTGACCTCGCTAAGAAGCTAATACGAAATCAGGAGATGTGTTAATCATTGTGGGCATTTAAGGAGTTATACCACGGTATCAAGAAGATCAAACTGAATACCGCACCTTCGACAGTGATCAATGCCACACACTGAAACCCGGCGTTTGAATTTGACCTTCAGACAGTTTTAGCCCTGTGTAATATTGTAATGTGTAAACCAGTGCATGTTGGGGATGTATTAGTGTTAAGATATCAGTAGTGTAAACCAACTTATGGTGTAGGGTGAATGTTAATAAAAATGGAGTTGTTTTGAATATGTGAACCGTTTGTTCTATATACTTATGAGTTGCCAATAATCAGGCTGTGCACTCGGAACGGGAGGAGTACTAGTGTCTGCAATGAAGCAGAAGCCGGCAAAACCGGCACAATCCTCACCGGTACCTTTCCATCATGGCGTGGATGCATCGATCTTGTTCGACTCTGGAGCCTCACCACCATTTATTTCGCTGTCTTTGCGAAGAGGCTAGGGTTAGACGGTGAAGATATCCTGACTTTCCTAGTCACTCTCCCGTCAAAAGCGGATCAGATGTGCCCGCTACCACCGAGGTGTTGTTTACGAATCGAGATGAGGAGTTTCCAATCGACCTGATAGAGTTCGTGGACTGGTTTTGATGTGATTATCGGGATGAACTGGTTGGAGCGGTACAAGGCAGGATCCTGTGTGCCGAGCATCGAGCTTCTTCGGAGTCCGTCTTTGTACTATATCATAACCGCCAGAGGCCCCAGGGAGCCTTCGACTCAGATCATCACCGCCATGGCTATGTTTCATGAACTACGACGAGGGAATGAGTTACCTCTGCTATGTCCAGGACAGAGAGAGACCCAGAGTTTAGCCCTGTGCCGGTATGTCGGAGTTTCCTGATGTATTTCCTAAGGAACTGCCGGGCATGCCGCCAGCACGGGAAGTTGAGTTTGAGATTGATTTGGTTCCGGGCACCGGACCAATAGCGAAGGCGCCCTATCGTATGGCTCCAGCAGAGATGATTGAGCTCAAGGAGCAGCTGAGAGACCTACTGGACAAGGGCTTTATCCGCCCTAGTGTTTCACCATGGGAGCGCCGGTCCTCTTCGTGAAGAAGAAGGACGGTAGCCTCCGCCTTTGTATTGACTATCGAGAGCTGAATGCAGTTACGGTGAAGACCGTTATCCTTTACCACGCATCGACGACTTATTTGATCAGTTGAGAGGATCAGCATGTTCTCCAAGATAGATCTACGATCCGGTTATCATCAGATTGCAGTTAAGGACAGTGATATTGAGAAAACAGCGTTCAGAACCAGATATGGACATTATGAGTTACGGTCATGCCGTTTGGTTTATCCAATGCACCAGCTAAGTTCATGGACCTGATGAACCGTTTGTTCCAAGATCAGTTGACAAATCAGTGGTAGTCTTCATCGATGACATACTTGTGTATTCTAAATCGAGAGGTGAGCATGAAAGCCACCTGAGAAATGTGTTGCAAACGTTGAGAAAGAGTCAGTTGTATGCGAAATTTTCAAAGTGTGAGTTTTGGTTGAACCAAGTATCCTTTCTTGGTCATGTGATTTCTGAAGCCGGGATCGCTGTGGATCCGGCAAAGATAGATGCAGTGGCACCTGGCCTAGGCCGAAGACAGTTACCGATATCAGGAGCTTCCTCGGTCTGGCAGGTATTATAGGAGATTTGTAAGGGACTTCTCCAGTCTCGAAACCGATGACTTCCTTGATGAAGAAGGATGCACCATTCGAGTGGACAGCCGACTGTGAAATTTCTTTCAGAAGCTCAAAGATGCTCTGACATCTGCACCAGTCCTGACTATACCAGACGGTCCAGATGGTTTTGAGGTCTATTGCGACGACATCAGGTAAGGGTATGGGTTTGTGTGTTTGATGCAACACGGGAAGGTCGTAGCATACGCCTCCCGACGCTGAAGAAACACGAAGAGAACTACCCTACCCACGATTTGGAATTAGGTGCCATTGTCTTCGCACTGAAGATATGGCGACATCATTTGTATGGGGTAAGTGTGACAATCTATTCTGACCACAAGAGTTTAAAGTACTTGTTCACTCAGAAGGAGTTGAACATGAGACAAAGAAGGTGGGTTGAGTTCTTAAACGATTATGACATTAACTTAGTACAAAGAGGGAAAAGCAAATGTGGTAGCTGACGCACTGAGTCGCCGAGCACACTCTCTCCATTCGCTGGTCTCTCATACTAGCTTGGTTGAAGAGGTGCGGAGTGCTCAGATGACGGATCAGTATATGTTGGAGATTAGACAGAAACTTATTGATGGGACATTCGAGGGTCAGAAGTACGACTTCAGACTCCATGACGATGACTTGATTAGGCTTAATGGCCGACTGTGTATTCCGAGGAGTAGCGCTGAGCTGAAGGAGCGCATACTGAGTGAATCCCATTGTTCTACGACATCGATTCACCCCGGAGCTTCAAAGATGTATAAGGGTATGAAACGTTATTTTTGGTGGGCTGGAATGAAAAAGGATGTGAATGATTATGTGTTGAGGTGTCTCACTTGTCAGAAAGTCAAGTTTGAGCACCGACGGCCTGGTGGTATGGTGCAGCCAATGCCAGTGCCTGAGTGGAAGTTCCATGACATTTCTATGGACTTTGTAGTAGGGCTTCCGCCTACAAGGGGAGGTCTGAATATGATTTGGGTTGTTGTTGACCGACTGACCAAGGTGGCCCGATTCATACCGATGAAGGACACCTGGAAAGTGGCAAGACTTGCAGAGCTCTTTGACAGAGAGATTGTTAGACATCATGGGGTACCGAAAACGATTGTATCTGACAGAGATACCAGATTCTTATCGAGGTATTGGAGATCCACACGAGAAGCACTGGGTACAGAACTGAAATTGAGTACGGCGTTTCACCCACAGACAGATGGTCAGAGTGAGCGCACTATCCAGACACTTGAGGATATGTTACGTGCATGTGCACTTGACTTTCAGACCAGCTGGATTGATAAGTTACATCTGATCGAGTTTAGTTACAACATAGTTACCATGCTTCGATCAAGATGTCTCCCTTCCAGGCTTTATACGGTAGACCATGCCGCACGCCATTATGCTGGGATGAGTCGAGTGAGACGGTCATTATAGGACCAGAGTATCTGGAACAAGTTCAGGCAGAAGTTCGCCAGATCCGGGCTAACATGAAAGCAGCTCAGGATAGACAGAAGTCGTACGCTGATGTGCGCAGACGTGACCTGGAGTTCGCCGTGGGCGATCAGGTATTTCTTAGAGTATCCCCCATGAAGGGAGTGTTTCGTTTTGGCCAGAAAGGCAAGTTGAGCCCAAATATGTGGGGCCTTATGTTGTGACGGAGCGGATAGGACCAGTAGCTTATAGACTTGATTTACCTGCTGAGCTGGGCAAGGTACATGATGTTTTCATGTGTCCCAGTTAAGAAATATATGTCTCATCCGTCTCATGTACTTCAGCCTGAAAGGCTAACCTTAGAGCCGACCATGCGATCAGTGGAGACTCCCGTACGGATTCTGGATACTAAGACTCGAGACACTCGCCATAAGTCTGTACGACTGGTGAAGGTCCTCTGGTCTAACCAGGACGTCGAGGAGGCCACTTGGGAGCTGGAAGATAAGATGAAGGCGAAGTACCCGTTTGTTTACTTCTTAGTGTTTTGTATGTATAGGGTACGGGGCGTACCCCTTTTTAAGGGGGTAGAGCCGTTTCGTTATGAGTGTACGGCATGTATTTGAATACATTGTCTATGTTGTTGTTTATGTCATGTTGTATATTGTTATGTTACAGACCGTTGTGTCTGAGTGATGTTATGTTTTAGGACCTTGTGTCCGATATTAGTAGTAAGTTGTTGATGTTGTTATGGAAGTATTGTTTCATAAGTGATTCCCATGTTTTGAATTTAAGATATGTGGGAAGTATGAACTTTGGGGACAAAGTTCTTTTAAGGGGGGTAGATTGAAATACCCCAAACCTTAATAAGTTGTTTAAACATTAAATAATAAATTATTAAGACTAAAAGAGTCTCAGAAACATTAGTAAACAATTTAATAAATAGTAAATACAATTAATTGCCTAAAAGGCAATATGGGCAAAAATATGCTCTAAGCTTGGGATAGTCTTGATTAAGACTTAATAAACTTACCAAGACCTTATATATATATTAATGAATATTTAAATTAATTACCAAAGAAAACCGAGCTTGAAAACAAGTTAAAACGCAAAATGTGCTTTAAGGAGTCTTAAAGCACGTTTTCGAAAAATTGTCTTGTAAATAGTTTTAATGGCTAATGTCCATCATTACTCTTTAATTAATATGTGTACTATTAGTATCACATTTGGAAGTTTAAATCAATGGGAAATCAAAATTTCACTTCAAGTGCCTTGTTTTATGAATAGTAACTAAAATAAGCTAGTTTGTAACATATGTTAACATATGTAATTTAATTGAGCAATAAAGACTAATTAACCCCCTTTGTTAAATGTGAGTCGGTTATACATGCGGTGAGTCACACCCTTGCTAATTGATTGAGCAATAAGTGAGTATTAAAACACTATTTGCTTTACGTGAAATATCCTTAAAAGCAACTACAATCATGATTTCTTCATTCTTCATTTCTTCCTTACTATCTCACGTAGCCATCCCCTTCGCTGCTCTCTTTCACGATCGAATAGCACCAGCACCAACATACAACTTCAAATCCTTGTAACTTCTTGCTCACTTGTCCAAATCAAAAACTGAGACCACCGATCTCTTAGTTTCATCAAGCTCTTCGACTTAGTCCCTTCAAATCTTCAAGAGCTCCATTTTGGTGCCAAGAGGAATCTTCATGGGAAGAGCTTGAGTTCATCTTCTTACGTATTATTCTTCTCCTTTGCTTCAAGGTATGGAAACTCAAAGAAAAATGGTGTTTCCTCTATGTTTTATGTTAACCAAAACCTTTGGAAAATGAACTTACGTTGTCTATTGAAACTACCTAAAGAGCCAAAGGAAATGACTTAGAAAATGTTCTCAAAGGCTAGTAAAACATACGTACTGCTGTTTGTATTTGCAGGTGAAAGGCAAATTTATTGTGGAAATTCAGTGTTTAAGGTTTATGCATTTTAAGAGCCTAAGTGCTATGCAATTTAGATTGTGCACTATGTTGTTATGTGGTGTATATTTGATGAAGTTTTGAGTATAAGAGTGTACGTAAAATCATTTGGGAAGCTATACATTTGATGGATGTAAATAACTTACGCAGCAGGACATGAAAAATGCGAGTACGTCAAATTCTGTAGCTTCGGTCCGGGACTTAGGGTCTGGATGATATCCCGGACCATATATCAAAAGAAGGCCGTGAGTTGTACATGGAGATAGGTCCGGGACTTAGGCCTTATACAAGGGCCCGGACCAACCTCTAAATTACCCCGTGAGTTTTACATTGTTTTAGGTCCGGGACTTGGGTCTTGTACAAGGACCCGGACCAACCTCTTTAAATTGTCCGAGAGATTTTTGCTTAGAATGGTCCGGGACTTAGGACCTATATGAAGTCCCGGACCACCCCAATAAAACAGACCGAGAAGCTTACTAAGTATAGGTCCGGGACCTAAGCTAGGGACCAAGTCCCGGACCACTACAAAACTTGGGTTCTAGGTTGTTAAACGATGTCTAATGATAGGTATAAGTTAGTAATGATATTATAAGGTTATACAAGACATGTTAGGAGTGTTATAATGACATTTTCAAAGATGAAAAGTTAAAACAAAATGTAGAAATGAAATAACTAGAAATGTTAACAGTGAACTAGTGCGTTAATTGACCGACGTTACTAAATGTGTTTAGGATTCTCTCAAGGTGGGAACCAGTCGAGGCAAGGACCGAGGTATGGTTTTCTTGCAGTCTGTTGCCTACCGGTTTACACCGGCTTGTGTGTTGTTTGTTTTTCTGTGTGTTTATGACCTTGTAAGACTTAAGTCATGTAATGAGTTTACAGTTGTTATATTATTATGTTGTTGAGATGCGACTCATTTCCCTTGTGTGTGTCTAACAAGACTTAAACACTTGATGTGATCTGTGTAATGTGTTGTTGTGTTGTACTACTAACAAGTGCTAACGGGGAAGTGAGGAGTCCGGTAGTTCCGGCCACGCGTGTGAGTATGGGAGTCGATGTCATTTACCGGTTCGATTCTCTTTGTATGTTTAGGTTGTTTTCCAATTTGGTTTCAACCTTCCCTTTAGCTTATCCAAAGCTATTTTACTGACTCACGTCGGGCCACAGGGGCATACTATGTTTATTCGGTGTGCTTGGGATCACTATATCCGACACGCCTGGTGTTTAAGTTATCCGTTCAGTTTCGGGTGACGGTAACGAGTTATGTAACGAGCTTAGTATGAGTATGGCAACATCCTCTAGGCTCTCAATGTGATCTAACTTTGTTGGTTCGCTTCCTAGAAGGATTCGTTCTTGTGTGTTATGTGTGAAGTTATTTGCTATGCAATATTATTGCTATGCTATTATATATATGTTGTTGTTGTGTAAAATGAATGCCATGTCATCATGACAAATGGTTGCGCGTATCCCGGTAGCCGATGGGCTGCGCGTTAGCCATACCAGCAAAGGGTTGCTGACCCCCTTTGGGGGCTATGTTTATTTGCAGGATGAGGATCGAAGAAGCGGAGTGGCTGTAGATCTAGGCTAAGAAATACTTTGGCCAAATTTTGGATGTTGGGCCCGGGATGCGCCTGTGCTCCCGTGGCAATATATGTATCGGCTATTAGCAGTATACAATGGAAGTTTGTAGTAACAGTGTTTAATTATGGTTGCTAGCTAGATACTCGGTGGTATGAATGTGTATAATTATGGTTTTAGTTCTATGCTCGGGAGTCTGATCATCAGACCGATACAGTAAGTATTTGTTCAGCCTTGTTAGCCACGTGGGTGGTTGACGGCGTTGTAGCACCAATCGTTTAGTTAATGTTTAGTTGTTTAAATTCCGCTGCGATTTCAGGTATTATTAAGTGCGTAGTAGGGGTGTTACAAGTAGCTTTTTGCAAACAGAGTGGCTCGGAACAATGACTTTTGGCTTCTGGATAGTGGTTGTTCAAGATATATGACATGAAACCAAGATAAGTTTACGACTCACTCTGACCATCAAGGGGGAATGGTTACTTTTAGAGACAACATGTACGAAAAAATCATAAGAATTGGCTCAATTGGTAACCCCTCTTTATTTAAAGTTGAAAATGTTAATTTAGTTGCTGTTTTTGGACATAGACTCTCAAGTGTCCCTCGAATTTGTGATTTCTTCAATCTTATGTTATAAGATTTATGACTCTATCACTCGTGATCATAAGGAAATATGGTTTATGACTCTAACACCGGTGATCTTAAGGCAATATGGCACGTGTTGATATGAATATCCGATATATATATATATATATGAGAATCACGTGCAGAAAGCAAGCAGACTCGGTCTGTAAATCATGTGCAGAAGCAAGCCGACTACCTCTGCCAATCTTGTGCATAAAGCAAGCTGACTCGCTCCAGCTTCAAGTACTTTGAAGACTACGGTATTTTTGATCAAAGTGTTACGATTATGTATGATAATACCAGCTAAGGTCATCAAATTCTCTAAATTCCTTGCTCGCACTAAATTATAAAATGAGTTCTCATTTCTTACAAGATTATGTGGAGATGAACTTAATCTAATTAAACTAAGTTTCCACAGACTCCAGCTTGATCATCACTGAAACTTGCTAGCGCTCCTGATGCATCCCTGATCGGTCGTGGACGTATCGTTGACTCAAATAAACTTTGATAGTTTAAGGAAAGACACGAGATAAACTTAAACTGGAAACTTCATTTTGATTGAGAATTTACACACATGAAATTCACTCAATCTCCCTCGCCCCACACACAGACTCTCGGGACAGTTTTGACTTTACCCCTAAAGTCCTTAACCGTCACCTGACTATCAGCCTACGGTTCACCGACCGCTCCCCGACATGTCGGTCTATCAAATACCCAAAGTATTGACACTCTAACCCAGTCCTCACTAGCTCACTGAAGAGGGGAAAATATGCCCAGAAGCCCTAAAAAGAGAGCAATAACCCAACAAAGCAAAGAGCAGGGAAAAGGAAGGCCAAGGCAACGACCGGGCGTCCCTGTCCAGGCCCAAGCAAGCCGCAAGCAGCGACCGGTCGTTTATGACCGGTCATCAGAAGCCCTAAAACATAGCGTAGAGGACGACCGGTCGCCTGTGACCGGTCGCCAAAGGAAGCACTTCGACCGGTCGTTTATGACCAGTCGCCAGGAATACGAGATGTAGCATAAGAGGCGCCCGGTCGTTTGTGACCGGGTACCAAATACACCGAATATAGCACGAGTAACGACCGGTCGTTCATGACCGGTCAATAGGAGAACAAAGCAAGTGCAGGTAGCGATCAAAAAAATAGGGAAATTAGGGTAAGATATTTATCAGATATTTTGTAGGCTTGTCAAGATATTTATGTGCCAACCTGGCACAATGTAACGGGCTAAAAGGCCAGTGGGAAACACTATAAATAGGGGTTCACCCCCTCAATAAAAGGCACGCGAACAGCATCTGAGAATTTTCACTGTTGCATTGCGCTGTTATTACGAATCTCTCTCTCCCCTCTTTCAGCGCACCCCCTTTTCGGTAACAAGGTAACTCGATAGAACTTGAAGAGCTTGATGATAGATTAGGACCCCGACTGAGGAATTGCGTGAGAAGACTGCTTAGGAACCTAGGGATTTATACCATTTCATTTGGCGCCGTCTGTGGGAAACGAACAGCTCAGATCTAGCAACCACGAGTCCACCAACGAGAATAATAACTTTGGAGAACATACGAGGTCGACACATCTAAGAAGAAAATTGTGTTTTTTGCAGGTTAGGAACGAAAATGGCACCCAGGACAAGGAAGAATCTGCAGACCAACGACGGAAGTACTGGACCCGAGGCAACCCACGACTCCATTTCCAAAAAGGACTTGGAGAACATGCTGACGAGCCTCACTAGATCAATCGACGATAAAATCGTGGAAGGAAACGAGCTCCTGCAACAGGAATTGATGCAGAGAGACGAGGAATTCCAGCGACAGTGGGAGGAGATGTCAGAGGCGATAGATCTCCTGAAGGGTCGGGATGCGGCCGGAAGCAATGACGGGAAAAGAGGCACCCGAGGGGAGGCCTTAATCACTATCGAGGAGGAGGAAGATGACGCCATCGACATGAGCCTATACCCCTTCTCCGAGAAGATCCGCCGAGCTAAACTCCCGCCCCACTTTGTCGCCCCGGCGGTGGAGAAGTACGACGGTACGGGGGATCCCTCCCAGCACATTAAGAAGTTCATGTTCGCCATGAACACCCAGGGGATTAGCTCCCTCACCTTGTGCAACTTGTTCCCTGGAACACTCTCCAAGAGAGCCTTGAGCTGGATCTCGTCCAGACCACCCCAGTCGATCTCCAGTTTCAAACAGCTAACCGAAGAATTCCAGCAATACTTCACGGCTAGCAAAAAGGTAAAGAGAGAAACAATAGAGCTCATGGATGTGAAGCAGGCGAAAGGGGAGACTGTGAAAGAGTACAGCGAGCGGTTCCACAAACAGGTGGCTGAAATTGATGACATAGACGAAAAGATACTGATCAAGGCCTTTGGGAATGGCTTGGCCCACCCCCGCCTCGCTGGAAAAATAGCCACCAAGGCGCCAAAGTCGCATGGTGAGTTAGCCGAGATGATCCACGACTTCCTCAAATCAGAAGTTGCGGAGAATAAAGCCAAGGAGCTCCTCAACAGCTTTAGAGCCCCCGCCGCAGGTGAGAAGAAGGGAGGCCAGACAGGAGGGGCGGTTGCGACCGGAGGATCGCACCAAGGGGGAAACCGATACAAGCCTTATTCCAAGACCCCGGCCCCCCAGGGACAGCAGGCCTCGAGCTCCAGAACCTTCCCGACGGTATCAATAGACCCAGGGAAATATGCCGCTGCCGTAAGAGAGGGGCTTCTGCCCCCACCGAGAAAGCCCTTCCCAGGAGAGGTGCCGGTGGCCTTCTGTGAGTACCATGGGCACCGCAGCCACAGAACCATAAACTGCGCGAACCTCGCCAAGGAGCTAAGGATAATTGAGGAGAACAAGAAGAAGGGAAGGGGAGGCCAGCAAAGGCAGCACCATGGTAGCCAGTCCTCTCGGCCTAAACCGGAAGGAGAAGTCCACCCCGAATTGGATCATAGCAAGTCCTTCGGGGTAATCACAGGTCTGTAAATTACCTAGGGTAATTCTCTAGGATAAGGGGCGAAGTCCCCCTTTAGAAAGAAAGAATCACCTCTGTACCCGGCAGGGGGCTGTAACTCGTTACTATTTTATTAAAGCTTTTTTATATAAATGATTGCATCCCGATAAAGTTTCACGCATCTCGAAGTTCACAAATAAAAAATGCTAACAAAACAAAAAAAAGCTAATAAAATCCTCCTTGAGAATGCTCACGGGATTATTCTCAGAAGTGGGGCCCTTGACCCCCAATGAAAGGAAAAGACACGTCCACGAGGTTCACCGAGAACTCCCGGACAAGAAGGATACGAAACATCAAAAGCTCCCCCCAATCTACTTCACTGAGGATGATGAAGACGGAGTCCTGTACCCGCATAACGATCCACTAGTCATAAGGGCTCAGGTGAATGACCGCATGATGGAAGGAATCCTGGTCGACAGCGGAGCAGGTGCTAACGTCATTTCTGCCGAGGCGGTAAAGAAACTCGAGATCCCGGAAGATAGGATCAAACCTTATTCAGCTGTGTTGGGCGGTTTCGTAGGGGGGATCTCGGCCAAATCTACAGGGAGCATCGACTTCACCATCACCCTAGGACAAGGGGATGAGAGACGCACGGAAGAATTGACAGCCTTCATCCTTCCCGGGCTTTCTGGGTACAATATGTACCTCGGGCGGCCGGGAATAAATGCCTTCAGAGCCATCTGTAGCACCCACCATCTGAAAATGAAGTACCTGACCAGGTCAGGGAAGCTCGTAACGGTAAGAGGGAGCCAGAAAGTCACGCGGGTATGCGAGGTTCGGATCATGGAAAACCTACCAGGAAATGAGACTGTCAAAACCGTGGGGTCCGAGAAGGAATTCAAGGGAAAGCTCCCCCTCCCCGACGAAACAGCGGAGCGGTACGGGGCTCCTGCTGATCTCCCAAAAGAGGTACCTCTACGAACTGACCCCAACAAATTCTTTAAAATTGGAAATGCCTATGACAGCGAAGAACAAGTCCATCTAACAAGATTCCTGGAAAAAAGAAGGGCCACATTCGCCTGGAGCACAGAAGAGATGCCCGGAATAGACCCAAACGTTATCCAGCATGACCTCAACGTAGACCCAGCGCACCCAGCAATCCGCCAAAGAAGAAGGGTGATCGGAGCAGAGAGGGACCAGGCCGCTCGAGAAGAAGTCCAAAAACTCCTGCAGGCGGGTTTTATCAGAGAAGTGTCTTACCCCAAGTGGCTGGCGAACGTAGTTATGGTAAGGAAATCTAATGGGAAATGGAGAATGTGTGTGGACTTCACTGACCTAAACAAGGCATGCCCCAAAGATTTTTACCCATTGCCATCGATAGACGACTGGTCGTCTCATCGGCCCAAAGCTCCGTCTTGAGCTTCCTAGATGCATTCTCCGGGTATAACCAGATAAAGATGAACGAGAAGGACTCCGAGAAAACTTCTTTCGTCACCTCAGCAGGAATCTTCTGCTATAAAGTGATGCCATTCGGATTGAAAAACGCCGGCGCGACTTTCCAACAAATGATAGACAAAGTGTTCCGGGAGCAACTCTCGAGAAATGTGGAGGCATATGTGGATGACATAGTCGTGAGAAGCCCGTCCAAAGAACAGCACATGAAAGACTTGGAAGAGACATTCACCACGCTCGATAAATTCCAAATCAAACTAAACCCGGAGAAATGTGTATTCGGGGTCACCAAAGGAAAATTCCTCGGTTTCATCGTTGGGCAGCGGGGAATAGAGGTCGATCCGGAAAAGACCCAGGCGATTCTCGACCTCAGCCCCCCCAGGAACATCAAGGACGTCCAGGCCCTTAACGAGAGACTCACCGCCCTAAGCAGGTTTTGTTCAAAATTGCAAGAAAAGGCAATCCCGGTTTTTAACACGTTGAGAAAGAACAGCAAGTTCCAATGGAGCCAAGAATGCAAAGAAGCCTTCGAGAAAATCAAAGAAATGCTTCGAGAGTTACCCAAGCCGGGAGTCCCAACGCCCGGTCAAGACCTCTATCTCTACCTATCCGCATCGGCATGGGCGGTGGCAGCGGTCCTAATCATGGAGGATGAAAAGAAGGAGATCCCCGTCTACTACACAGGAAAGATCCTGACTCCCGTGGAAAGACGCTACACCAATATTGAAAAAGTCTTTCTGGCCCTAGTGGTGGCATCCCGGAAGCTACGACCGTACTTCCAATCGCACCGAATCCTCGTAAGGACTAACTGGCCGCTGAAGCAAATAACGAATAACCCCAATGCGTTAGGACGCATGGTAAGCTGGGTAGTTGAACTCACCCAATACGAAATCAACTTTTTACCGCGGACAGCGATCAAAGCTCAGGCCCTAGCGGACTTCATAACAGAGACTAGCTTCGACCAAGAAGAGGGAAAGCCACCCACCCCCTTCATCATTCAGGTAGACGACGCTCGGTGCAAGACGGGAGCGGGAGCGGGGATTGTAGTCCAGACTCCCGATGGACGGGACATCAACTACGCCTTCCGACTGGAGTTCGAAGTAACCAACAACGAGGCCGAGTACGAAGCTCTCATTCAAGGCCTAGAGGTCGCCATCGCCCTAGGTGCAACATACCTGGAGATATACTCAGACTCCTTGCTGGTCACCCGACAGCACGACAACATATATGAGGTAAAGGAAGAAAAACTCTGGAGGTACTTGCTGAGGGTTCAAGAGTTAAAAGCAAGCTTCTCAAGATGTGAGCTGAAACACCTTCCTCGGGCAAAAAACACCGAAGCGGACGCGCTAGCAAAATTAGCAAGCATGGCCGAAAGAATACCAAGTAAGGTATGGTTGGAGACGAAGACCAACCCAAGCGTAGACGAGGCACATGTCCTGGCGACTGAGCCCCTCGTGCCAGAAGAATCTTGGATGACCCCAATCGTGGAGTACATCCTTGAAGGGAAATTGCCCCCGGAGGATAAAGAGGCCAGGACCCTGAAGCGATGAGCGGCGTCATTCTTTTTCGAGGAAGGGCGCCTTTACAAAAGATCGTTCGCCAGGCCCGCCCTCAGATGCGTCACGGACGAAGAGGGAGGTGAGCTTATAAAGGAAGTGCACGAAGGGGTTTGCGGAAACCACCAGGGGGAAAGAGCCACGACCCACAAAATCATGAGGCTCGGCTACTACTGGCCGAGAATGCAAAACC
Source organism: Limonium bicolor (assembly GCA_023374045.1). NCBI lineage: Eukaryota > Viridiplantae > Streptophyta > Magnoliopsida > Caryophyllales > Plumbaginaceae > Limonium > Limonium bicolor. Next base: position 27,692 of record JAIOTZ010001751.1, read on the forward strand.
ACTGTAAGGAATACATTCGGAAATGCGCCAGGTGCCAGGAGCACGGCAGCAAAATACATAACCCCCCAGCCGCAAAAGGCCATACTATCCCCGATCCCGTTCGCAATGTGGGGGTTGGACATCATTGGCCCTTTCCCAGAAGCATCTCCCGGGAGGTTCAGGTTCGTGTACGTGGCCATTGATTATTTCACAAAATGGGTGGAGGCAATGCCAACCGTGTCCATCACAGCCAAGAGATCGCAAGAATTGGTATGGAAGCACATTGTGTGTAGATTCGGGTTGCCAAGGATCATAATAACCGACAATGGGACGCAGTTCAATTGCGACAGTTTCCGGGAGTTTTGTGAACAATGGAAAATCGAGGTAAGATTCGCGTCGGTGGAGCACCCCCAGGCCAACGGACAGGTCGAGAATGCAAACGGACAGATCATAAAAGCATTGAAGAGAAAGTTAGGAAGCAGGAAAGGAGGATGGGCCGAACTATTACACCAAATCTTGTGGTCCTACCGAACGACGGAAAAGGGACCGACTGGAGAAACACCTTTCAGATTAACTTACGGCCTGGAGGCAGTCGTCCCGGCTGAAATTATGATCCCGTCAGTTCGTTGCGAATCCTATGACGAGCAGCTCAACAATGAAGGGGTAAAAGACTGCCTAGACCTTCTCGAAGAAAAGAGAGCCGTTGCGGCCGCCCGGATGGTGAAAGACAAGAGGAAAGTAGAGAGGTACTTCAACCGCAAGGTCAGGGAACGAAGCTTTGTCCCTGGCGAGCTTGTCCTAAGGGAGGTTAAACAACCCAAAAAACTCGACCCCCAGTGGGAAGGTCCTTACATTATCCATCGAAGGTTGGACGAGCTTCATATCACCTGAAGAATGTCGAGGGATACGAATTGCCCCATTCCTGGCAGGCGGAATGCCTCAAGAAATTTTATGTATGAAAATCGATGTAACGCGTTGACAACATCAATAAAGGAATTATTTTTGGAAAGATTCGGACGCTAAAAGAAACAGGATGCAATGCCCTGGAAAAGAAACCCGGGCCATGCCCTACAGGATGCAATGCCCTGGAAAAGAAACACCCGGGCCATGCCCTACAGGATGCAATGCCCTGAAAAATCTTGCTATGAGTTGTCGCACTAAAACAAGAGAAAAAACGGAAAACCCATCTCTGGAAACTCTGGGAGCTCTGGTCGCCTGTAATGGTGAATCATTAGGTGTGGGACGCCACACCGTACCTCGGCTGAATCCCCCTTGCAAACTCTTTCTCCCTCTCGTGAGAAAAAGAGAAAGGGGGGACAACCACAAGTACCATCGCTTGGCTACCAAAAGCAAGGATAGGGAAAGGACAAACAAGCGCCCGGTCACTAAAACGACCTGGCGAGGGCGGGAACGACCGGTCGTC
>JAIOTZ010001752.1:0-29069 GCA_023374045.1 Limonium bicolor
TAATTAAGTTTAGGTAATTAAAATATTACCGCAAGGAATTGGGGTATAAAGTGTAATTAATTAAATTTGGGGTCTATATAATAATAAAGCCGAAAATTAGAGGTTTAAATGAGTTTAAATAAAAATATAAAATTTATAAAGTTTTGGGGTTAAATGGTAATTTCTGAAAAGATAGGTGGTACAAACCGTAATATATGGAAATTAATGGTCAAGGCAATATTAAGGAGGTCAACCTTGACCATATGGTAGGTTTTGACCAAATTAGCTAAGTTAAATAACTTATTTAAGGTTTTATAATAAGATAAGTATTTAATTGTAACAATTTTATAACATATGTGGTAAGTATGTTATTACCGAAAATTAAGGGTGTAAAATGGTATTATAAACACCTAGAGGTGTCATAATGTGTCCAGCCCGACAGCCCGGTCCGACCCGGCTCGTAAAAAAGCCCGACAGGCCCGAGCCCGATTGGGCTTCCGGGCGGGCCTAGACATAAAACCAGGCCCGAATAAAAAACCGGGCCGCGGCACATTTTTGAGCCCGTGGGCAAGCCCGGCCCGATTATAGGTTATTGATTATTTTATTAAAATAGAATATAGAAATAGTGGACTTTATGAAAAGAAATATATACAAAAATATATATAATATAAATTTTAATAAGTTATATATATAATATATGAATCTATATTAAAATATATTAATTTTAAATTTTTTTTATTAATTTATATAAAAAAATTAAAAAACCGGGCCGGGCGGGCTGGGCTTCGGCAAAACCTGGAAAAAACCGGGCCTAGCCCGGCCCGGCCGCAAGCATGTAAAAACCGGGCTTGGTTTTTTAAAATAGGCCCGACGGGCCTAAAATTTTCCTTCGGCCGGCCCGCCAGCCCGAATGATCACCTCTATAAACACCCATGGGCTATTAGGAATTTATTTGGCTGGTTTTGGAATTAAAATAAACTATATATGTATAATATATAGTTATTATGTCATTGTAACACTTTAGGTAAATATATGGGGTGGAAATGTGAAATACCGAAACTATATGGTTAGTAAGGGTAATTATAACCCTTGGGTAAAATTTGGTGATTTTTAGAATTAATATAAGAGTATTATATAAGATATATGTATAATATATAGTTTTAATGATATTATGAAACTATATGTTATAAATTGGGCCAAATGGTAATTATAGAAAGTGGAAGGGTTGAAAAATAAATTAGAATAGATGGGGTGTTCGGAAATTTTATAGCATATATAACCATAGGTTATATTGATATTAAGGTTTAAAATGTTATAATATATGATATATACTACATAACATTATATATGTGGTCAAATAATAAATTTGGAAAGTTAAAGGGGTTGGGAATAAATTCAAAACAGCCAAGGTCTGTTCGGTATTTTATAAAAATAAAACCATAGGTTATACCATTTTATAAGTTAAAAATGTTATATTATATGATATATAACATGGTATAAATAATGGGGTGATTTTGTAAATAAAGAAAACTACGGGTTACGGAAAAGAAATAAGGTTATAACATTGTTGCCTATGCGACAATATAATATAGTTTTGTATAAAAACTATAGGTTATAAATTAAAGGAAAATAAAAATATCATATTATATGATATTAGTATATGGTATAACATTACATAATGTTATGTGGTCAAATGAAATTAAAATAAAAGGAAGGGCTGTACCGAATTTAAGAGTTGGAAATATGAATTTTAGAATATGGTCTACTAGGTTTATAAATGTTATAACAATTATATGGTATTAATGGTTTTTAATGGAATTAAATAAGTAAGGATATACACATTAATAATGTGACAAACTATAAAAAATAAGATTTTAAGCTAAGGTATTTGTTGATTAAACCTTAGGAGTTGTATTATACAACATAAATTGTTACATAATATTAGGATAATATCTTAATATAAGTTGTATAATATAATACAACTAATGGGAATAATCATCTAATATAGATGATAAAATGTAACATATAATATAAGAGTTTAAACTCATGAAACTTACCTATATTGGTAAATATATATTCATATGCAAGAATAATGTATATAAGGATGGATATATGTTATGGTTAGAAAAACCATATAATATAATGGTGGTGGTTATTACATGGAAATAGTTACAAACTATAAGTTATAAGTTTTTGAATCAAATATAATTACTAAAGGATTAATGAATTATATAATACAATGTATTATAATGGATGGTGGAAAAATAATACAATATGACACATAACGCATGCATTCATACAACTATATGTTATATACCTAAATTAAATGATGGATAAGATTAAAGAAATATAACGAATTAAACTTAACAGTCGAAACATTTCGACATACGAGTTTTAGTAACAAAGCCGACGGTTTTAGAAACAGTAACAATTAACTGTAGAAATCGGGGAGGAACTGTCGGGGTTACTTGTTATTCGGAAATACCGGATTTAGTTAGTCATGGAGACCGACTTATAGTTTATTACCGTTTAGATCATACTTCAAACGAAGGCGCTTGACGAGCTAGTGGTCTACACTGCGCACCTTGGTCTAAGGTATTACGGTATGTAAAGGGGTTTGATCCGAGTTGTCCTAAGGAATTCCTTGGGCTCGGATTTGGTTGTTATCACTTGTGTGTATGTGTTTGGATACGTGTATGTGATATGTGTTACTGCATTAATATTTATGCACGAGCGTCCTACGGGACTAAAACTACGTCGACTATAGATCGACTTATATAAACATAATAGCGTTAAATGTGATAACATGACAGTTACTGATATAATACCCTTAGTATTAATATTAAGTATATGGTAACCTAAGTAAAACACTTAGGGACGAGTCACGACATTGTCGGTCTCTAGAGCATGGATCTCGAACATGAATATAACCTAGATTACTTCTAGGTATGCGTGAGACCCATTGGGCAGCTAATTAATTAAATTATATTCTCCATAAGACTAAGAGCATATCTTAAACATTATGAGAGAGATGGTGTGAGTGAGGTGAGGAATCCAGTGTAGTTTACGAACTACCTGGTTGCGCATTTGTGATCAGAGGGGTTCCCGATCGGGTTCCGCTCCAGGTTTATACCCAACGAGCCCATTTGGATCGTGGTTAGGTGGCTACGGCCTTTATATGGACGCCTTACGAGGGTAAAGAGAATAGTCAGGGGCCTCCGGACCTCTGCGAAATGAGCACCTTTGTGTGTACGAGAGTACTACTGTCCATGGTGAGGTTATCGGGTTGTCCCAATATGACGCCCAACTGGTATTTAATTAACATGGTTTAGATGGATGGGGTCTTAAAGGCCAAATTAAATTAACAAAGGATGGTGTTCGCTACGGCGTTTATTCAGTATTATATTAGATATGTTCGATATACAATTGTTGTTTGTGATATTTATGACTGTTTGAATGGATGGATGGTTGAGTGTTTATGAATGTTTGGATGGATGATTATGTATATTTATGCATGTATATACAATATTGATTATAACTGTAAAATGGAAAAGCATGAAACCAATCAATAATAAGATGGTTAAATGACTAAGTGACCATTAGGGTCCAGGCCCGGCATACTCAGCGTTTATCGCTGATACTGCACTCATTGCAGGTTGTTGATCATTGCCGAAGCCGAAGTGCGGGATCAGGGTGGTTAGGGATTACTTTAATTACCGCACATGGAGTTTGTTTGTATAGCAATATAGATGGTGAATTGTATTATGATACGGTTATGTAATTTGGGATTGGGTAGACGCTCACTTGTCGACGTTTATGGTGTATGGACTTAGTATGATGTATAGGAAGCTATCTCGTTATCACAGCGGTTAGCAGTTTGTTTTATTGTTGTATGTTGGATATAGTTTGGCTTCGTTACTCGCATGGGCGAGTAATGGCCGGTGACACCCGAGTGAGTATTATTGTTGTTATTATTTCTTCCGCTGTAAGACGTTTTATTTATTGCTACGAGAGAGATTATTACGTGTTTAAGGAGAGGGGTGTTACAAAAGTGGTATCAGAGCGGAGTACCGCTCTGATGACGAGAAAATAGGTTAAGATAGTGAGCTTAGGACTTGGAAAATTACAGGAAACGTTTGTGAGGTACGAGACGACTCGTCTTAAAAGGTGTTGTGTTTAGTAACGCAAATTGCGTGATATATTAGCCTTAAAGGCAATTCAATATCTACTGGTTGTGTACGGTAAATTACCGAGTATTTATGTGACATTTTGTACTACAGATGTCTGTGGAAACTAGAGGGCGTGGTACTGGTAGAGGTGGAGGCAGTGACCCCATGATTCCAGGAGTTGCAGAGACGATTGCTGTCGTTCTCGCACAGCTTGGTACTCAGATTGGAGGAACACCAGCCCACCCGCCACAGCCCAGGGAAACGAACTGGCTGAAATCTGTTACCGAGACCCGACCACCTACATATTCTGGGGAGCCAGACCCCGTAGCCTTGGAGCGTTTTATTGTTGAACATGAGAAGGCCTACGAAGCTTTGCAAGTACCTGCCGACAAAAAGGTCGTCATTGCTGCTTTCCATCTAAAGGATGCAGCCAGCTTTTGGTGGAGGTTGGTCAAGGACCATCACCTGGCTACGCCCGACTTTTCGTGGGCTGCCTTTGTTGAGTTGCTGAGGGGGAAGTACTATCCGGCACATCTCAAGCAGAAGAAGCGCCGTGAGTTTGAGACATTATCCCAGGGAGGTCTGACCGTGGATGAGTACTATGCTCGATTCATTGGTCTGCTGGACTTCATCCCCGGTGTTGATTACTCAGAGACCGTGAAGGTCGAGAAGTTCCGGGGGGGATTGTTGTTTCGCATCCAGATGGCGATGGGTGCTACCCTCTACACTACCATCCAGGTATTAACATGAAAGCCATAAATTCTTTACTTACTACATTACCGATTAACTTTGTGAGAACTTACCAATGAGATTCCAGGAGTGTTATGATGCTGCCTCGAGGACGGAGCTAATGCTCTAGACTCAGGAAGAGACTCTCGGGACAAAGAAGAGAAAGAACCCTGAGGGAGAGTCTGAGGGTGGAGGAGCATCTCCAGGCGATGGCCAGAAGAAGGAAAGTAAGGACTTATCCCATTCTAAATTGTTACCATATTAAATACCTTATGAATGCTGACCCGAAAACCTTAAACAGGAAATTTTTCTAGAAGGAAGGGCAGTAGGGTCACCAGGGAGCGAAGGGGAAAGAGCCGTCCTTTGGTTGACCGGCCCAGTTATAGATGCTCAGCCTCTGAGATCTGCGCCTCCTACGGGTGAGAACACCTACCTCTTAAATTCAATTGTAACCTTAACCTTATATCATCAGATTTTAACGTAAACTAAATGCTACCATTAGGCACCGGACAGCCCCAAAGCCATTCTATTACAAGCGTTGTGGGAAGGACCATCCTGGGGTCGACTGCAATGGCCGCAAAGTTGAGTGTCGGTGCTGCAAGAAAGGGCCACCAGGAGTTCGAGTGCTGGATGAACCCTGAGAGCCGTAACTATAGGCCACCAAGGAATACTTAGAAGACCTCAGTTGGAGGATCTGGAGTACCACGAGGCGGTCAGGATGGCCAGACATCTACTGATGCTGGAGCCTAGAGAGGCAAGGGAGTAGATAGGGCATGTGTAACACCCCATCCAACAACAAGCCCATAATAACATTCTGCAGCGGAAACCCAACTCATCACATTACTTATTCCGATGGTGTTACAACGCCGTTAACCACCTACGTGGCTAACAAGGCTAACATATGTACATTTGTATCGGTCTGATGGACTAGATTCCCGAGCAACTACACAATACAATCCTCGTTCCATCTTCAACATTTATTATATACACACACTTCCCCTGTACCGAGTATTTACAACTACTGCCGATAACAATTTCGGTCTTACTACGCCTATCATATTCATGCCACTTAAACGGCTACCCATGTATAACATCTGCCCCGTCCTACTCTCGAACGGCTTCCAGCACTTCGTACCTGAAATAGGAAAAGAAGAGAAAGGGGTGGCCCCAAGGGGCTCAGCACCTTTGCTGGTATGGTAATCCCGCAGCCCACATGCTACCGGGCCACGCACGACTAATTGTCGTCTTAGCATGCAGTTGATTACATTTAATTCATGCATACAAACCATTAATATGTCTCACATAATGTTTCGCCTCAATGGGCTCCACCTATAACCCAAACATCCACACTTAACCAACCGTCCAATGGTTCCTCAAACCCTAGAGTGGCTCTCCTCTAAACGGAGCTACTTCCTTAACGAACGGCATGTACCCATTAATCGGGTTATCCTTAAATGCCTCTTGTCACAAACTGGGATTCATTTCCATGATCCCACATTCCATATCCTACAACATAACTCATCCTACACATAACAAACATAACAACCCTTTCTTGTCTCGGCGGTCACATGACCACATTGCATTCATTTAAAACATCCAATATATATATATAAGCCAAAGCATAGCAAGGTATTTGCATATCACAACAACACACATCACCTCGAGAACGATTCACATTAAGATCCTTCCACCATAGTTAGTCCATCCATGAGCATAGAGATTGTTGCCAACTCATACCAAGCTCGTTAATTACCTCATCACCATCCTGTTATTTGAATGGTTGACTTAAACCCAAGGTGTGTCGGATATAGTGATCCCAAGCACACCAAACAACACAGTATGCCCCTATGGCCCGACGTGAGTCAGTAAACTAGCTTTGGATAAGCTAAGGGAAGGTTGAAACCAAATTGGAATACCACCTAAACATACACTAGGAAGCCGAACTGGATATGATAACGACCCCCACCATCACACGCGTGGCCGGAAACAATCCGGACTCCTCACCCCCCATTAGCCCATAGACTCTTATAAATAAGTAGTTAGAGATCCATTACGGAGCCTACCACAACCACACACCATACGGTATCATAACCGAGTTAAGCACACATGGGAGGAGAGAGTCATACATTCACATACAAGCATCACGCACAAACATCACATAACCAACTCACGCATAGCCGTGGTTAGAACGTTCCTTAAGTCGGAAACGTTGTTACCGGATACCGTTCTCCTACGTTTACCTAATAGTGGTTAACTAGCCCTTCAAGCGCATTAGAGGTTACCGGTATCGGCACGTAAACATACAATAACAATAATGACTGTAAACTCGTTTCATGATTTATATTATAACGTGGCAAACATACAGAAAAGCACATTGGCATACAAGCCGGTGTAATCCGTTAGGACACAGGTTGCAAGAAAACCATACCTGTCACCGGAGTCCACTTTACCACGTCCACCTATGTTCCTCGAGCAAATTCTCGAACAACTGTTAACACCACATGTGTTTTCATTAACGTCGGGGTTTGCTTGATTATTTAATGTCAATGCTTAATTTTCCCCCGTTAACTTAGTTATATAACTTAACATTTTTAACTTGTTTTACTCCCACATTTTAATTCAACTTTTAGCCCACTTTATTGTCATTAAAACTCACCTTACATGTCCTCAACATCCTTATAACATTATTACCTACCAATCCCCATCATCTCATATCATTTCACAACCTTATTCAACATCTTTGGTCCGACCGACCCATCGACCGACCCACAGCTGGGTCGGTCCATTACAGACCCCTTTTTACTTCCTTACAAACATGCCCGTCCGACCCACGTCCGACCCACCATTCTGGGTCGGTCCATGTGCGAACTTTTTCCCTCCTTTGAAACTTGACCGACCGACCCATGTCCGACCCAACCTTCTGGGTCGGTCCATTACCGAACATATTCCTAACATTTTACAGAGGCTCGACCGACCCACAAACTGGGTCGGCCCCTGGTCGGTCGCCCCCTAAACTTACCCAAATTTTACCAAGTCTTCACCAAACTTCTCCTAAGGCCTCTTAATGTGTTCTAACATCATTTGGCACTTCAAACACACCCTTAAGATATTCTTAAACACTCACAAAACTATTTTTCCTAATTCCTTAAACTTTTACTTATATCTCCACAAAATTCCTAACACTACAATGTTTTCTCCTTATGATTTCTAGGTGGCATTTCACCTATAATGACCACAATACCAAGGTGTTTCCTCTACACCTTATCATCATCTCTCCACTTCTTTTCTTACTAACTAAATCTCCTTTTTCACATTATACCTAAACATCTCTTATTCCTTGAATATCAACATTACCTAAACCTTAAACAACTTCTCCAAGACTTTAATACATTCACAAAACACACATTGAATTCCTAGAACTTCAAAGACAATGCCTAAATCCTTGCATCACTCTAAATCACCTTATTACATGCTTTCTTCACAAGTAAACATTCAATCACCTTTAACACCTCCTAGTTCACCAAAACCACTTAAAACACTTAGAACCTTTTACACATCTTCCCAAATTTGGCCATAGCTTCTCTAGTATATGCCCACATCCAAACACTTAGGTTTTCACCTTAATTCATCCAAGAACACCTAAAATCCATCAAGCACATTTTATACACAAACTTCACACATTAAGCACTACATCACAATATAGTGCATAACCTAAATTGCTTGGCACTTAGGCCCTTAAATGCATGGCTCTTAGGCCCTTAAATTGCATAAACCTTAAACACTGAATTTCCCACATAATAATGCCTTTGACCTGCAAATACACCCAACAATACATATTCCTTTAATAAACTCCTTGAGAGCATTTTACTAGCTCATTTACCATTTGCTCTTTAGGTGGTTTTAACAAGCATCATAAGCTTATTTCTCCTAAGGCATTAAACCACATTGAGATAGCTTGTTTACCTCTTTTCCTCACAAATTTCCTTCTTGTTTCCTTACAAAACCGGTGGGCATTTCCTTCCTTGTCAACAACTAAACAATATACCAAGATTGTAATGAGTATATAAGCATTATGCCTCATCTCATTGTAAACCCTAGTTACATATATATTATCTTAAGGTATTAACATGATTGTTTTACCTTGGAATGGAAAGAGAGCTTGAATATATATCAAGAGAGGACTCCTCCTAGTCCATGAAAGCTTGGAATGAAGCTAGAACAAGGCAATATAATGACTCCATTAAGAGTGATTTTCGGACATGACAAAACATGAAGGAAATGTCATTTTTCTTTGAGTTTCCTTACCTTGAAGCAAAGGAGAACAAGAATATGTGAAAAGGTGAGCTCTAGCTCCTCCCATGGTGGTTTCTCTTGGCACCGAAATGGAGGTTTTGAAGTTTTGAAAGGACAAGATTGTAGAGCTTGGCCTAACTAAGAGAATGGTGGTGTTTGTTTTTGATTTGGTTAAGTGAGCTAGGTTTAACAAGAGCTCAAAGATTGGTTTCAATGGTGGTATTGGTGTGCTAGCCAAACCGTGAGAGAGAGCAAGAAGGGAGGGAGAGAGAGCAACCGTGTGAATGAAGAAAGGAAGGGAAATGAGAGAATGAGATAGAACTTACTTTTTGGAGATATTTAAGCCTTAAAGCAAATAGTACTTATGAGTCACATTTATTTACTTAACAAGTTAACATACTTGGTGACTCACACCTTGGAAATCCGGCCCCCATTTTAATAGAAGGGTAATGTAGTCTTTATTGACTCATTTAATTACTTATAACATTATATGTTACAAACTAGTTATAAAAATCACTATTCACTTAAACAAGGCACATAGAAGTGAAATTTTTGATTTCCCACTAATATGGCCACCCAAATGTGATACTATATAGTACACATGTTAATTAAAGAGTAATGATGGACATTTAGCCATTCAAAACTCATTTACAAGACAATTTTTCAAAAACGTGCTTTAAGACTTCTTAAAGCACATTTTGTGTTTTAACTTGTTTCCAAGCTTGGTTTTCTTTGGTAATTGATTTAATATGTTCATTAACATATAAATATGGCATAGGTATGACCATTAGGCCTTATACACATTTATCCCAAGCTTAGAGCACATTTTTGCTCATATTGACTTTAAGGTATTTATTTGTGTTTTGTTTGGTTTCATTGTCTACCAAAGTTTCCTAAGGACTTATTTAGCCTTATTAAATCATAATTGAACATTATCAAGTCTTGGTAGGCTCTTTGGGTCCTAACCAAGTTCACTCATGGCTTAGAGCATGTTTTTGCTCATACCGTGTCTTAGTGTTTTATTGTGTTTACCATGGTTTAAATGATTCATTTATGTTTCTAAGGCACTTTTTAGCCTTTAAATACCATAGCTTAACCTTTACACAACATACCAAGGTTTGGGGTATTTCAATCTACCCCCCTTAAAAGAACTTCGTCCTCGAAGTTCACATTTCCTCGCATCATTAGATTAAAATACGGGAACTACCTATAGCCATAAAACTTCCATTACCAACCATCCTTTTACATCCAACCTCGGACTTAATGGTCCGGGCAACATATCCACATCATTTGGACACATAGGTCCCCATAACATAACAGTCTTTAGACACATAGGTCTATGTAATACCACACATTTAGACTCATAGGCCTTGATAGTATACACTTTAGGAAATCCAAATCAAAACAACATTCATTACACATACCACACAACATGTCGGAGCATGTACAACAATCAAAAATATCCTTGATATAGACTATGATCCCGCAGAACCCGGTCGCGATGGACGCCTTCCGTCCCCGTGCCTTTGGGAAATTAAAACAATCACTTAAATTTAAATTTCCTTGTGAGGTTAAGTATAAGAAGATCTTTTATTCAAAATATTAATCGATTGTTTGAAAACACCAATTGAAAATTCTTTTTGAAAACACCATACAACTCCAAGTCCGATTTATGCTCCTTGTATTTTTCTTAACATGGTTGTTTGTGACCACTTACAGGGAGCTTCAAGAGTCATCCAACCCTGATGTGATCAGCATCAGTGTTGAACTATCTTTCCACCCCAATTTGTGTTCGGCTTCCCTTGATCCCATGGTAATCAAGTTTCACCTCCCACCTCATTTTCAATCAACAATTAATTCAAGCATATCGCATTTTCCATCTTTGAATCCTTCTAGTCATAATCATTACATCTCCCAGGGATAGAACTCCGTCTATCAATCATCACCCAAATCCAACTTAATTCAAGTTACCTAGAAAATTTAATTCTCACTAGGTTCTATGTCGGTCTCATAACCCTTCATAAATCACAACACTGTATATATATACATATTTTTTTATCAAAATACAATACATGGTTTATATTTATGCACCATCGGGGTTTTAGATCCCCGGGAGTTTCTTTACTCCCTTCCACTTGTACTCTCACACACCACTATTAACAAAATGACACACTTCACACAATGGTATTCGCACCTTTTGTGCGTAATTACCACAATTTAACCACAAATAAATGACCACAAATAAATGCGTATGTTTATATAACACACGCGCCAACCATCATAACAATCATTTTGTGCCATGCACATCTAGTTCGCGTACACTTGTACGGTAAAACACACTAAGTGGTTTTGCGCTCTACCCCCCTTAAAAAGGGATTACGCCCACGTAATCAATCACTGAGCTTTAGTTTAAAATGTTCTGCCGTCGTGAAGTGTTTCAACTTCCACGCGGTCTATTACACAATGGATTCTGATTAGAGGATCTTAACCATATTGGCAGTTTAGTCCCTAAACCAAGAATTCGCATTGGAGTTGTAACTCATAACCGGTTTCGGTCCTGGCCTGTGAGGCTTTTAGGTATTGATAACTAGTCATTTATTCATATTCACCATATGTATCCGATACCTAACGCATGGGCTCACTGGCCTCTGTTGCGCAACCCTGATAATTATAGAGCTGGTTTGCCCCATTCGTTACTGTTAATGTGTTGTACATCTCCAATCTTGGGAACAATGGGTTCTCAACCGACGCATGGTATCCCTTACCCTGAGCGAATTCGGTGAGTTTCACAATTTTCCCATCCATTTCTCGAGTAGGTTACAGCGTAAACTACTAGGTAATTCACAATGATTGACTTGCTTCTACCGACTTACTGTCGGTTGAGATTGAGCTACTACCTAGTGTGTAGTGCTCTCTCAGCTATTATAATATTTGGGGTATATTCCATACCGATATTGGGCAGTTAGTGCTACTGTAGTACTCTTTTGTTGGTGCGGCCTTGCATTTCCTATGCAACCGCCATTATAACTTATTTTTCCACCATTACCATGCTTCTGATTCCTAGCTATCCCACTCGATCATTACTGTGCAAGAGCAATACCAAAACACTCAGTCATACAGAGTGCAGAGGCGTAAACCCTTGACAGCAACTCTCTTATGTGATTGCGATAGGAATTTTCATTGAAATCCTTATCATCTAACCATCCTCATACAACGGTCGCTTATTGCGCACCGTGTCCTTACTCATTGTATAACATCAACTTATACTGCATCCGCTATTATATTAGCTTCTGCTATTACGCTGGGTTTATCTGGCCACTTATTTGGCTGATTTTTGGATATATTACTATCTTTCCCTTGAGCGTTGTTCGCCACACATTTAGCTTCACACACCTATGGTGATTGCTATCAACTTATCACACTTCCTGCGTACACAACTGGTACAAATATTTCCTTTCGTATTATTCTTATTCAGATCATCCTGGGGTAATAACAACATGGTCCGTCCTCCACCTATTTCTTGAACTTGATTCACATAACTACCGCTCCTGCGGTCTCACTATATCGAGAGGTATCCCCACTCTTAATGCAGTGGTTCGTTCTCCGCTCTATTTCCTTGTACCACATAAACTTCTACAATTAACTCAAATTACATAACATACCTTGTTTGTGGCTTATAAGCCTTATTTGCCTTGAGCTGGGCTCATTGTAGGCTATCCATACACATGTACTTCTCTGTACAATATTATATGTTTAGAGGTTATAGCGGGCTCCATGACAAGGTCGTTACATTCCGTTTCCTTCCATGGGATGTCCCTTAGGTTTGTCAGTCCGTCTCCTGACAACTTATGTCTAAACTGGGCGTTAGTTTCGACCCCTGAGCTTCTGTCATGTATTTCGTTCAACAATTGTTGATGCGCACACCCTTCGAGGATTTCTCCTGGGTGCCGTTACGTTATGCCTTACATTTGTTTCACACTTTTTGATACATTCTGTTATTATCTTCTTCTGTAAAGATCAACATTTCCAGATAGTGTAGGTACTGATTCTGGGAGTTTCATCCCGTCCATTGCCATGTACAGGCTGGGTCACCATTCCAGCTAACATGTTCTATCCCTAAGGATCCTTAAGACATATGTGATGTCTTTACTTAATCGTTTGTGCACTTCGCACTTCTTAACTCCCAAACATTTCCCTGAAAGGAATTCACTAATCCCTTAAATCTTGTTCACTTAACTGAGTTCTTTGACTTCAAGCATTCCTTGTATTTTCTAGCTTCTGTTGATTTATACTGCTGACCGTAGACAGAGTCGACTACTTCCCGTGTTCTGGACTCTACTCGTATACATATATGGGGTATCATACTGATACATTACTACTTACCCAACTAACCTATAAGTAGGTCTGTCAGGTCCACATGCTCCTATCGGAGTGCGGTCGTCCCACAACACAGTTGGTACACTTGTAGTGTCCGTCACACGCCTAGGTGAAGTATTCTATTGTCAACCCCCTTATATTGTCCCGTGACAATATTTATTCCTTGCTTCCCGAACTTAATCGAGGGAAAGTTTATCCACTGTTGTATCCTTGTCAGTTGCTCTTGGTTTCACTGGTTTGGTTTAAAGAAGGTTGGAAAGAAGTGTTGGTTTGAAGGAAAATCTGGTTTGAAAAGAAAAGGGTTTGTGAAAGATTAGGTTTGAAAGAAAAATTTCCATGGTTTCACAACATCTTCTTACCTTAGTCAAGTCTAGCTTCTTGCTGACTGGTGTGTTTCCAATTACAGAGGTTAGGCTAGCAGGCCCTTTCACTGTTATGACATTCACATTTAACTTTGTTGTACTTTTCCAAGTACTTGCAGCGGCTATAAGTTTTCCGAATAGCCCTGTTATAGCTGCACTTGCTATGGCAAGTGCGCCATGCTAACTGGCTATCGGTTTAACACATACCGTTTGTGGTATTGTTTTTACCCATATCGTCATCAGTGGCCTTGTTGGCCCTCACTGATCTTACTGCCTTGATAGGTACTCCTCTAGGTGACTTCTCACTGTTTTCACATGATAATCAGTAGCTAGGGTGTTTCCCTTTCTGGGAGACCCCTTTGTCTTAGTATTATATTCACCTTGTAGCCCGTTCCACTTATTTGGGCACTACCTTGTAGTTTCCCTTGTCGGTTGGTATACCGTTGGTGCATTATTCATCGATTGTGGTTCCGTAGACATTCGTCTCGGGTTTTATTGATCCACTCCTTGCCTATTGCACGGTTGGTGCGTTGCAAGTTGGTTGTACTCGACTGCTCTGCATGTCGACCCAGGTTGCTGGAAATTCTATTCTTCTATACACAAGATTCTTCATTCTTCGCTATTAAATGCGGTTAACATTGTCCAGATGGAGACCGTCTCCGGGATTCCCAGTTTTCGGGATCTACCGTGTGACAGGTTCTCCGTACCCTAAAGGTATTTAATAACAGCCAGATCGGGTATTCCCGAGTAAGAGAGGACTTCCATCTCTCTGGCGTTGTTTCCCAAGTTATATAACAGGGATTGTGGAGGGTGGTATGGATATTGTGGGTTTCCAGTAATCACTGGTAGTTCCTAACTAGCGTATCTCTCACGCTATCACTCAACCCTTAACCCAAAGTACTTAAATCCTAACTCGGTATTTCCTAAGCTCGGTAATTCAGTCATCAGAGCGATACTTCGCTCTGATACCACTTTTTGTAACACCCCATCCAACAACAAGCCCATAATAACATTCTGCAGCGGAAACCCAACTCATCACATTACTTATTCCAATGGTGTTACAACGCCGTTAACCACCTACGTGGCTAACAAGGCTAACATATGTACATTTGTATCGGTCTGATGGACTAGATTCCCGAGCAACTACACAATACAATCCTCGTTCCATCTTCAACATTTATTATATACACACACTTCCCCTGTACCGAGTATTTACAACTACTGCCGATAACAATTTCGGTCTTACTACGCCTATCATATTCATGCCACTTAAACGGCTACCCATGTATAACATCTGCCCCGTCCTACTCTCGAACGGCTTCCAGCACTTCGTACCTGAAATAGGAAAAGAAGAGAAAGGGGTGGCCCCAAGGGGCTCAGCACCTTTGCTGGTATGGTAATCCCGCAGCCCACATGCTACCGGGCCACGCACGACTAATTGTCGTCTTAGCATGCAGTTGATTACATTTAATTCATGCATACAAACCATTAATATGTCTCACATAATGTTTCGCCTCAATGGGCTCCACCTATAACCCAAACATCCACACTTAACCAACCGTCCAATGGTTCCTCAAACCCTAGAGTGGCTCTCCTCTAAACGGAGCTACTTCCTTAACGAACGGCATGTACCCATTAATCGGGTTATCCTTAAATGCCTCTTGTCACAAACTGGGATTCATTTCCATGATCCACACATTCCATATCCTACAACATAACTCATCCTACACATAACAAACATAACAACCCTTTCTTGTCTCGGCGGTCACATGACCACATTGCATTCATTTAAAACATCCAATATATATATAAGCCAAAGCATAGCAAGGTATTTGCATATCACAACAACAACACACATCACCTCGAGAACGATTCACATTAAGATCCTTCCACCATAGTTAGTCCATCCATGAGCATAGAGATTGTTGCCAACTCATACCAAGCTCGTTAATTACCTCATCACCATCCTGTTATTTGAATGGTTGACTTAAACCCAAGGTGTGTCGGATATAGTGATCCCAAGCACACCAAACAACACAGTATGCCCCTATGGCCCGACGTGAGTCAGTAAACTAGCTTTGGATAAGCTAAGGGAAGGTTGAAACCAAATTGGAATACCACCTAAACATACACTAGGAAGCCGAACTGGATATGATAACGACCCCCACCATCACACGCGTGGCCGGAAACAATCCGGACTCCTCACCCCCCATTAGCCCATAGACTCTTATAAATAAGTAGTTAGAGATCCATTACGGAGCCTACCACAACCACACACCATACGGTATCATAACCGAGTTAAGCACACATGGGAGGAGAGAGTCATACATTCACATACAAACATCACGCACAAACATCACATAACCAACTCACGCATAGCCGTGGTTAGAACGTTCCTTAAGTCGGAAACGTTGTTACCGGATACCGTTCTCCTACGTTTACCTAATAGTGGTTAACTAGCCCTTCAAGCGCATTAGAGGTTACCGGTATCGGCACGTAAACATACAATAACAATAATGACTGTAAACTCGTTTCATGATTTATATTATAACGTGGCAAACATACAGAAAAGCACATTGGCATACAAGCCGGTGTAATCCGTTAGGACACAGGTTGCAAGAAAACCATACCTGTCACCGGAGTCCACTTTACCACGTCCACCTATGTTCCTCGAGCAATTCTCGAACAACTGTTAACACCACATGTGTTTTCATTAACATCGGGGTTTGCTTGATTATTTAATGTCAATGCTTAATTTTCCCCCGTTAACTTAGTTATATAACTTAACATTTTTAACTTGTTTTACTCCCACATTTTAATTCAACTTTAGCCCACTTTATTGTCATTAAAACTCACCTACATGTCCTCAACATCCTTATAACATTATTACCTACCAATCCCCATCATCTCATATCATTTCACAACCTTATTCAACATCTTTGGTCCGACCGACCCATCGACCGACCCACAGCTGGGTCGGTCCATTACAGACCCCTTTTACTTCCTTACAAACATGCCCGTCCGACCCACGTCCGACCCACCATTCTGGGTCGGTCCATGTGCGAACTTTTTCCCTCCTTTGAAACTTGACCGACCGACCCATGTCCGACCCAACCTTCTGGGTCGGTCCATTACCGAACATATTCCTAACATTTTACAGAGGCTCGACCGACCCACAAACTGGGTCGGCCCCTGGGTCGGTCGCCCCCTAAACTTACCCAAATTTTACCAAGTCTTCACCAAACTTCTCCTAAGGCCTCTTAATGTGTTCTAACATCATTTGGCACTTCAAACACACCCTTAAGATATTCTTAAACACTCACAAAACTATTTTTCCTAATTCCTTAAACTTTTACTTATATCTCCACAAAATTCCTAACACTACAATGTTTTCTCCTTATGATTTCTAGGTGGCATTTCACCTATAATGACCACAATACCAAGGTGTTTCCTCTACACCTTATCATCATCTCTCCACTTCTTTTCTTACTAACTAAATCTCCTTTTTCACATTATACCTAAACATCTTATTCCTTGAATATCAACATTACCTAAACCTTAAACAACTTCTCCAAGACTTTAATACATTCACAAAACACACATTGAATTCCTAGAACTTCAAAGACAATGCCTAAATCCTTGCATCACTCTAAATCACCTTATTACATGCTTTCTTCACAAGTAAACATTCAATCACCTTTAACACCTCCTAGTTCACCAAAACCACTTAAAACACTTAGAACCTTTACACA
Organism: Limonium bicolor; assembly: GCA_023374045.1. Taxonomy (NCBI): domain Eukaryota; kingdom Viridiplantae; phylum Streptophyta; class Magnoliopsida; order Caryophyllales; family Plumbaginaceae; genus Limonium; species Limonium bicolor. The sequence goes on from JAIOTZ010001752.1 coordinate 17,662, forward strand.
TCTTCCCAAATTTGGCCATAGCTTCTCTAGTATATACCCACATCCAAACACTTAGGTTTTCACCTTAATTCATCCAAGAACACCTAAAATCCATCAAGCACATTTTATACACAAACTTCACACATTAAGCACTACATCACAATATAGTGCATAACTTAAATTGCTTGGCACTTAGGCCCTTAAATGCATGGCTCTTAGGCCCTTAAATTGCATAACCTTAAACACTGAATTTCCCACATAATAATGCCTTTGACCTGCAAATACACCCAACAATACATATTCCTTTAATAAACTCCTTGAGAGCATTTTACTAGCTCATTTACCATTTGCTCTTTAGGTAGTTTTAACAAGCATCATAAGCTTATTTCTCCTAAGGCATTAAACCACATTGAGATAGCTTGTTTACCTCTTTTCCTCACAAATTTCCTTCTTGTTTCCTTACAAAACCGGTGGGCATTTCCTTCCTTGTCAACAACTAAACAATATACCAAGATTGTAATGAGTATATAAGCATTATGCCTCATCTCATTGTAAACCCTAGTTACATATATATTATCTTAAGGTATTAACATGATTGTTTTACCTTGGAATGGAAAGAGAGCTTGAATATATATCAAGAGAGGACTCCTCCTAGTCCATGAAAGCTTGGAATGAAGCTAGAACAAGGCAATATAATGACTCCATTAAGAGTGATTTTCGGACATGACAAAACATGAAGGAAATGTCATTTTTCTTTGAGTTTCCTTACCTTGAAGCAAAGGAGAACAAGAATATGTGAAAAGGTGAGCTCTAGCTCCTCCCATGGTGGTTTCTCTTGGCACCGAAATGGAGGTTTTGAAGTTTTGAAAGGACAAGATTGTAGAGCTTGGCCTAACTAAGAGAATGGTGGTGTTTGTTTTTGATTTGGTTAAGTGAGCTAGGTTTAACAAGAGCTCAAAGATTGGTTTCAATGGTGGTATTGGTGTGCTAGCCAAACCGTGAGAGAGAGCAAGAAGGGAGGGAGAGAGAGCAACCGTGTGAATGAAGAAAGGAAGGGAAATGAGAGAATGAGATAGAACTTACTTTTTGGAGATATTTAAGCCTTAAAGCAAATAGTACTTATGAGTCACATTTATTTACTTAACAAGTTAACATACTTGGTGACTCACACCTTGGAAATCCGGCCCCCATTTTAATAGAAGGGTAATGTAGTCTTTATTGACTCATTTAATTACTTATAACATTATATGTTACAAACTAGTTATAAAAATCACTATTCACTTATAACAAGGCACATAGAAGTGAAATTTTTGATTTCCCACTAATATGGCCACCCAAATGTGATACTATATAGTACACATGTTAATTAAAGAGTAATGATGGACATTTAGCCATTCAAAACTCATTTACAAGACAATTTTTCAAAAACGTGCTTTAAGACTTCTTAAAGCACATTTTGGTTTTAAACTGTTTCCAAGCTTGGTTTTCTTTGGTAATTGATTTAATATGTTCATTAACATATAAATATGGCATAGGTATGACCATTAGGCCTTATACACATTTATCCCAAGCTTAGAGCACATTTTTGCTCATATTGACTTTAAGGTATTTATTTGTGTTTTGTTTGGTTTCATTGTCTACCAAGTTTCCTAAGGACTTATTTAGCCTTATTAAATCATAATTGAACATTATCAAGTCTTGGTAGGCTCTTTGGGTCCTAACCAAGTTCACTCATGGCTTAGAGCATGTTTTTGCTCATACCGTGTCTTAGTGTTTTATTGTGTTTACCATGGTTTAAATGATTCATTTATGTTTCTAAGGCACTTTTTAGCCTTTAAATACCATAGCTTAACCTTTACACAACATACCAAGGTTTGGGGTATTTCATTTGAGTAAAAAAATTCGAAAATCCACCATTTCTAGCTCTCATTTGCATTATAAGAATTTCTAGATTTTGAACTCCTTGTGCCTTGTTCTCCAGCCGGTTTTTGGCTCCACTCTTGGGCTAGAAATCTTGCTCTCTTGCTAGCCAAGAATTCCACTCATTGATTGGAAGGTAATGCCTTCTCTAAACTCTAAAACATGTCCAAAATTCTAGGTTAGTTAAGGATGATTTTCTAAACTAGCATTGGTATGTATGGGTTGGTGTAGCATTATCGGTTTTTGAGGCTTGAACAAGAAACAAAGAACAAGGAAAGAAGAAAGGAGAAAGGAAGAAAGAAAAGAAAAAAAACTAGAAACACAAGGTAATTGCTCTTACCTTGAGCTAGTTTTGAATGCCTTAATGTAACAGATTTTAAGTGCTTGAAATGAGTAATGTACATTGTTTTGAGTAGTAATTGTTTTGTGGTATAATGAGGAAGAGAACTAAAATGTTTTGAAGCTTTGAAAGATGATTAAAGCTTGGGAAATAAATGTACATGTGCAGGAAATATTTATGTGTTGTTAGTGTTTAGATTGATGTGGGATTTGGAATGAGTTGTGAGCTGAAATTGTAGGTGGGCAAAGTGAAAATTATAGGGGAAACTCTGTCAAAATTGGTCTAGAAATTAGAAGACTTAGATGTGTAAGAAGAGGGAATAACCTAGGTAATAACTAGGTGTGTTTGGGTGTTTCTTGTGGGTAGTTTATCATTTTGAAAACAGATTGAGAAAGGGCTAAGTAGTGAGAAGAACGAGAGTGGAAGATAGTGCATTTTGAATGCTAGTAATGACATTAGGTGAGAGAATATTGGAAGGCAAGAATGAGTGTAAAAATCTGTAGCATAGAAGAAACAAAAACTAGTATTAGTGTTGAAATGGAAGTAAGAGAAGTGTGTAAATTACATAGGAATGAGTAATGAGTTTAATGATGAGCTAATGAATGAACTAAGGTGATTTAGAGGGTCTAATTAGTGTTAAAACATGTTGGATTACATGTAGGAAGATTAGGGAAGCAATGGGTAAAGAAAGGAGCTGAAAACAGAATTGAAAATAAGTATAATGGAGCCGACCGACCTTGGGACAGCCCTTGGTAAGGTCGGTCGAGCCTGAATTTGCAAGAACGGAAGTCTACTGACTGCGACCGAGCTTGGGACCGAACTTGGCAAGGTCAGTCGAGTCGTAATTTGTGAAGCCAGAAGTCTATTGACTTTGACCGACCTTGGGACCGAACTTGGCAAGGTCGGTCGAATCATAAATTTTGAACCCATCAACATACAGACTTGGACCAACCTTAGGACCTACCCTGCAAGGTCGGTCGGGTCTGAATTTTCCAGAATCGTAACATACTGACTTCGACCGACCTTGGGGCCGACCCTGGGTAAGGTCGGTCGAGTCAAACAAAAAAAATAATAATAATACAATGGTAACCATATAAGTATATATATGTATATATGTATACATATATGGGGCTTTAGTAGTACACCATTAATGGAGTAATAATGGTAAGAAAGTATGCACATGAGTAAGAAAACAAACTTAAGGATGAAATGTTTTTCATGATTAAGTACATATAGTAAGAACTAGTAAGGGTAATTAGGAATATTAACTTAGGAACGGTATATGTTAATGATAGATAATTGACCGTACAATTCCGTATATGTTATAGGAACCGATTAGTTGAACACCGAAGGAAAGTCAGAGTTCGAGTACGACGGTGAACGGTATGATTTTCTCATGCCCCGTATGCTACCTTGGTTACCTGATTTGTGTGCTTATGTGACCACCTAAATAAGATAAATGCACGAATTGGGTTTTAATGCACTTACTTGTGCTTGTATTATATTGTTCTTGTTGTATTGTCTTGAACCTATACTTTGTATAATTCATGAAATGTATTAATGTGAATGATGTATGTGTGGCCTTGATGTGTAGTGTACTAACCAAGTAGTATGGAAAGAAGGACTTCTAACTAATTCCTAACTAGCTAACATTTCTAACAAAGAGAATTGGTAATTGGAATAAGTAGAAGTCCGATATAGTTTCGGCCACGCGTGAGGATGAAGAGACACAAGAGGTTGGATCCGATTCCTGGCCTTAATCTTTTCCATGGACCAAATCCCTTAATTGGGTAGCATCCTGGATTAGTGAGTGTAACACCCCAACTACAACATCACACATAACAACAACTTGCAGCGGAAAACACAACTCGACATTTACTTAATTCTTTGGTGTTACACGCCGTAAACCACCCACGTGTTTAACAAGGCTAATACATATACATTGCATCGGTCTGATGGACCAGATTCCCGAGCACCTACATAACACAATACCGTTCCATTTTCAAAAATCAATACACATTACATTCCAACTGTACCGAGTATTTACAACTGATGCCGATAACATTTTCGGTCTTACTACACCTACAATACATAGGTAATTAAATAAACTACCCATGCCCAAACAACTACCCCGTCCAACTCTCAAACGGCTTCCAACTCCATCGTACCTGAAAAGGAAAAAGGGTGGCCCCCAAGGGGCTCAGCACCTTTGCTGGTATGGTAATCGTGCAGCCCGCATACTACCGGGCCACACACAACTAATTGTCGTCTAAGCATGCAGTTGATTATATTTAAAACATGCATGTAGAACCATAAACACATAACACATTCACAAACATACAACACCCTTAAGCATAGCAACAACAACACACATAACATAATAGGAACGAATCCTTTGAGGGAAACGAACCAAGTATTAGTTAGCCAACTTAGTAAGCCTAGAGAACAATTTCAGTCTCATGATAAGCTCGTTACATAATAACATAATTAAATGTGTCGGTCTTAGTATAGAACCGATCGCACCATCACACCATAATTTTATTTAGAGGTGTCGGTCTTTATATGGAACCGAACACACCATACACCATAACTTATTTAGAAGTGTCGGTCTTAATATAGAACCGACCACACTATACGTAACCCGTTCCCGTTCTGTTGACGAACGTTAACTCTTCCCAAAGATGTGTCGGATATAGTGACCCAATCACACCTTATACAAAATCCCCCTAGCCCGAACAAGTTAGATAGGAAAGCCATTTATCTTAGGCTTGTGGGTGATTGTAATCCAAGAAGGAAAAACAATCAATAACAGAGTGGGAGTCGAAGTGAATATAGACATCAACTCCCAAACAAACCTTACCATAATCCCCCTAGCCCGAACAATAGTCAGGTAGGAAAGCCTTTTATTAGGCTTGTGGGAGATTGAATTCCAAGAAGGAAAACAACCATACATGGGAGAGAGTTGAATCCATTATGGATATCAACTCCCGTACATACGCACACGACCAGACTCCCGGATTCCTCACCCCCCATTAATATATATAGTTAAGAGTTCCATTATGGAACCTATCACATCCATACACCATTTGGTGTTACAACTTGGTTAAACACAAAGGAGGTAAACACATTTGCACACAATAACAACACACACCTAACACATGGATAGCCGTAGTTAGAACGTTCCTTAGGTTGAAACGTTAAAAATCGGGTACCGCTCTCTTACGTATCCTAGTTTGGTTAACTAACGGGTTAGCACGTATTCAAGGTTAATGGTACCGGTACACACACGACACAATAATAACAATGACTGTAAACTCATTTCATGTTTTAAGTCTTACAAAGTCATAACATCCAGAAAAACAAACAACACACAAGCCGGTGTAATCCGGTAGGATACAGGTTGCAAGAAAGCCATACCTGTCACCTTGAGGTTGGCTAGCCTAATGTGACACCCTCTTAGTCCCGACTGCCATTTCGACTAGTTCTCGTTCCTATAATTCATTTAATCGAACGATTAATTACCTTTCTTACTTTCCGGTTAACTAATTACCTCACATTACATTTGGTGTACTTCCACACTTAAACTTGCACTTGTTCACCCTCTTAATGGTCATTATAATTTACCAAACATCTCTTAAACATCCTTATAACATCAATACCTAACAATCCCCTTCATTACATGTCATTTTATAACCTTAAATATTTAAATCATCTTACTTAACTTATCCTCTTAACCTCTTAAGTCCTATACTTATCTTTCTAATCATCAATACCCTCTTAATGGCATACCACTAATACCACTTAACATTCTTAAAATTTATTTTTTTTAAGGTCCGACCGACCTTGCAAGGTAGGTCGAAGTCAGAAAGTTTCCTGGATGGTATTCTGGGCCCGACCTACCTTGCCAAGGTCGGTCCTAAGGTAGGTCAAAACCAGAAACTTGTTTTTAAGTGCTTATTTCACTCCAAACCTTGCCATAAGTGTCCTAATATGTTCAAACATCATTTTGGCACTTTAACACACTCTTAAACCACCTTTAATCATCCACCAAACTCATTGATTAACTCACTTCAAATTCCTTAAACACTTACTCAAATTGTTACACTTACAACTTGTAATTTTGCCTAAGACTTCAACTAACCAAAATGTTCTCCTCAATCATTTTAACCACTCTCAAACATCATTTTGCATTATCATCATTCCCCTTGCACATACTCCTTAAGGTCTTTTCCACAAGTTCATACTTAACCCTTTACAATACATTATTTTCCCGTTGCTTTCTAAAATTTGCACAAGTCTTAAACACACTCCCACCATGATTTTGGTGTATCTCAAATCACCATTTTTATCCCCAAACTACCAAGGACAATGCCTAGGCCATTCTAACACTTATAAACACTTTAATTCCCATTTCTTTCACCAAATCCACCCTTAAAAATTCCTAGTACAACCTAGGTCACCAAACTTCATTTAAACACCTAAGATTCCTTATTTACTCACCAAATTTTGACATAGCTTCACTAGCACTTTCTTACACCAAAACACATAGCTTTCCACCTTTAAACAATCAAAGACATTCATCCACACCAAGAATGTTCTTTACACACAACTAAACCTTTAAACTACACTACATCACAATATAGTGCATAAACTTAAATTGCTTGGCCCTTAGGCCCTTAAATAACATGGCTCTTAGGCCCTTAAATTGCATTAATCTTAAACATTGAATTTCCATATACTAAATGCCTTTGACCTGCAAATACACACAACATCACATATGCCCTTAATAATCTCCTTGAGGATGGTTTTCTAACTCATTTACCATTGGCTCCTTAGGTAGTTTATTAAGCATTTTAAAGCTCAATTTCCTAGGACACAAATACTACATTAGGTTAGGTTGTTTACCTCTCTTCTTCAAGATTTCTTTCTTGTTTTCTTGGATTGAAAATCAGCAAGGAACTTGATCACTTGTCAATCTTCTAACCATACACACATATAAGGGTAACGAGCTTTAAGCTTCATACTTAAACTCACATATAAACCCTAAATTTACATAAGTGTTTGAAAACACTAAAATGGAAGTTTACCTTGGAATTGAATGAGAGTTGGATTAAGTATCAAGAGAGGACTCCTCCTAGTCCTTTGAAGTTTTAATTAAGCCAAGAAAATAGCAAGAGAAAACACCATCAAGAGGTGATTCTCGGTCATGAACAAAAACAAGAGGAAAAGTAGATTTTCTTTGGTTTTCCTTACCTTGACGCAATGGAGAATGACAAGGTATGAAAAAATGAGTTCTTGCTCCTTCAATGGTGAATATCCATGGAACCGAAATGGAGTTCTTGAAGATTTGTAAAGATAGAATTGTAGAGCTTGGTCTAACTAAGACAAAGGCAGTCTTGGAATTAAATTTGGAGCATTGGGTTAGAAGTTACAAGGAAAAGAAGATCAAGAATGGAGAGGTGCTGTAGCAAAAACGTTTTTGCTTGAGAGGATGCAGGTTGGTGACGGTGGGAACAAGGAAGGATGAAGAAAAGTGAGGTGAGAGGTAAGTTAAAGAGATATTTTATGTTATAAAGCAGATAGTAGCTTTACTTTAGTTTCCTCATCTTTTTTTAGTTGGCTGGCTTGGTATGGTGAGTCACCACCTCTAAAAACCGTCCCCCTCCTTTAGATAACATATATAGCGCCTTGTTTGACCATTTAACCAATTAAAGTTTACTAAAGCCTTAATTGAGCACTATTTGGGCACTATTCATAATTAGTGCACAAATTTGTGAAATGTTTGGTTTCTCATTGATTTAGGCTTTCTAATGTGATACTAAGTAGTACACATTGATTAAGGTGTAATCATGGGCATTCAGCCACTCAAAACCCATTTCCAAGACAATTTTTCAAAAATGTGCTTTAAGACTCCTTAAAGCATAATTTGTGTTTTAACTTGTTTTTGAGCTTGGTTTTCTTTGAGAATTGATTTAACATATTCATTAGCATGTTAATAAGGTCTAGGAATGACCTTTAGGTCCTATACAAGGTTACACCAAGTCTAGAGCAAGTATTTGCTTAAATTGACTTTATGGTGTTTTCTTGTGTTTTCTTTGGTTTAAATTGTATACCAATGTTTCTTAAGGAATTAATTAGCCTTATAAAATCATAATTGCATGTTAATAAAGTCTTGGTAGGCTCTTTGGGTCCTAACCAAGTTCATTCCAAGCTTAGAGCATGTTTTTGCTCAAACTGTCTTAATGGTACTTTATTGTGTTTACTATGGTTTAAATTGTTCACTAATGTTTCTAAGGCACTTTTTAGCCTTAATATACCATAGTTTAATATTTAAACAACATATCAAGGTTTACGGTATTTCAGTGAGCCACCCTAAAGCCCGGTGGTGGGATATCGTAGTCCTGCCCGGAGGTCATACTGACTTGACTTGAGTAAGTAAGTAAAAGGTAATTGTATGAGTAAAGATCATGACTGGTGTAAGTCAAATCACGAGTAAAGAGTAAAGCACACCCGATTAACCCGGGTGAGTAAAGAAGCTAACAAATATTGTGTATGTATTGAAGAAGCGAATCTTCGTGTTCCGGTAAGTATAAACGGTTGACTTGTGAATGTCTTCCTTGTGTGTATTGGATTGTATGCATGTTTGTACTATTGTATGAATATAATGTTATTCCCTATAGCATGTATGTATGAAGAAAATGAATCGCATGTATTTGACCAAGTAGTCGGCGTACCCTCGTTGCGAATTTCATATGCAGCGTTTTGTTGAGCCCCTTGGGGCACCGTTTTTATTTCTACAGGTACCCGTGAGATTTGAAGATCGAGTAAGGACCATGGTGAATTCTTTTTGGAGTAGTTAGTAGATTGAAAATGGTGTACTGAGTTGTACAGACTTATGCCTTTTTGAGTAGCCGGTGTACCATGTGGTACACCCCTTTTTGGATATTGGTGTGAATTTGGAAAGAATGAGTAGTTGTATAAACTCATAGTTTTTGTAGACTTGGAAAAGCGGGATGTATTTGAAATACTTGGTATACTCGGTAATCCTAGAATGTAAGCAAGCATTGGAAATGTAATGTAAGTATTTATGTTGCTCGGTATATCCTAGTCTTCAGACCGTTACAGTAGGTAGTAGGAGCCTTGTTAGTCTTGGGATGGTTAACGGCATTGTATCACCCGCCGGGAGTATGTAAGTATCCGCTGCGTGTAGAGTAATTATGGAGACGATTAGAGGATAATGGAAGGATTAGCGGTTGGGGTGTTACAAAAAGTGGTATCAGAGCGCAGTAGTGCTTTGAAGATTAGATTACCGAGTGTAGCGGTTACCAAGTTAGGATTATAAACTGTTACACAACGGAGAATTAGAACCCTAACTAGGAATGACCATTAATAATAACTGATACCCCTTGACGTCTGAAAAGATGATACCATTGTTTAAATCAGGACCACATTGTCACAGTATCTAATGTAATCCACACTTGTTCAGATGTTAGGAAGAGGCCGTGGTCGAGGCCGACCTCGGGGAGAGCACGCTGATGAGCATGGTGTGCAGACGGTCGCCGAGATCGACGCCGCCACTGTGGCTCAGCTCATGCCCCAGTTGATGACTGCAGCCCAGCAGCAAGTACAACAAAACCAACAGCAACAGCCCCACCCGCCTCAGCCCCATGAGACCAATTGGGTAAAGGCAGTCACCGATCCTTGACCTCCCTGCTTTAAAGGCGAGAGCGAGCCCGCCAAGCTTGAAGCCTATATCTCCAAGATGGAGACGACATTCGAGACTCCTGCTGGAGTTCGAGCGAGGATAGCTGCGTACTACCTTAAGGATGTGGCTATGGACTGGTGGAAGCTCGTCAAGGCCGAGCACGTTGCCGACCCCATATTCGGCTGGGAAGCCTTCACCTCTCTTCTCCGATCTAAGTACTACCCCAAGCATGTCAAGACCAAGAAGCGGCTTGAGCTCGATGCCCTCAAAATGACGGAGAAGATGACGGTTGATGAATACTACCGTACATTCACATCCATTCTCAAACTCCTACCGACCTTGGGTATACCGGCCAGGTCTTGGTCGACCGCTTCTACGGCGGATTGAGCCATCGAATCCGGTATGGCATAGGGTACACTAGGTTTACCTCTCTTCAGGTAAACATCGTTTAAACCCTTAGATGCCAGGGTCAATACGAATTAGTACCTTCCTATGTAAATGTATAACCTAATGCCCAAATACTTCAGGAGTGTTACCACGCTGCATCTCGGGTTGAGATCACCTACTAGCTGAGAGATGAAGAGCAAGCGCTGAAGCGCAAGGTGAGCAGCAAAGGTAACAACTCCGATGAGCAAAATCAGAATAAACCATGGAAGAAGAAGAAGGGGAAGTATTCCCACCAAACCCAGAAGAATACCTCAGGAGATAGTAGTGCCCATGCTGAGAAGGGCAAGACAGCTGAGCCGTTGCAGCTCGCCTATACTGCACCAGTGGCAGCGAAGCCACTGAGGTCTCAGCCCTATAAGGGTAAGAACCCAAAACCGAGCTAGTATATCGGTAAATAAGTGTGTATATGAATTAGTGTAAATATATCGAACCTCGCTAACTTAGAAGCTACAGGTTCTGGTTCTGGCTATGGCAAGGGTCAAAGTGATGGCCGAAGCTATGTATGCCGAAATTGCAACAAGGACCATCCCGGCACCGATTGTCAAGGAAGGGAGATCCGATGCTACAACTGCCAGAAATCGGGGCACCGTGCGAATGTATGCCCGGAAAACTCGAAGCCCAAGGGCAACTACCAGGGACCAGGGCTACAAGCAACGTGAAGGCAAGGAGGTTGCATCTGGCGATGCTCAGACCCAGCAGACCTCACAGGGACAGGGGTCCTGAGGTGCTCAGAAGGGCGCACCGTAGAGGCAGCCGGACTTGCATATCATTGATCGTGACAGGACCGGTACTAAGTCCGGCCTAGGTAATAATTACTACCTTTAATCCTTGAAGAGCATGTCTAAGTATTAATTACCCGTATGAGTGAATGCATGAATGCGTGAGCACTTGAAGTAAGAATTTGAACATGAAATGAACTAGTGAGCCTAGAACTCACACTAGATGAAATTTACAACCTTAGGGAAATTTAATATCTGCTACCCAATACCTTCAAAACCCAAACAATGAAGAGACCGA
>JAIOTZ010001753.1:0-29063 GCA_023374045.1 Limonium bicolor
TAAACCATTTACAAATGACTAAATTTTGCATATAATAATTACTAAGATTTATTATATTCAATCGTACAAAAACTATTACTAACTAACCTAGCCTAACCGTCGACTGTACAACTATTACTAATATTAACACGTTAATAAAACATGTAAAAGTTTATAATTATTAAAAGTACTAACCGAATAATTAGATGCATATGCTGCAAATATATGGGTCATCTGCAGGCTGAAAGGCGTCGACTCCAGTGGACCTTGTTGGCTAATCTGGTGTTCGTCTCTGCTCATCTTGCTCCAGGAAAAAAGAGAGGATTTGTTGGTAAAGAAACGTAGATAGAGAGTGGATTTTTAAAAAATGGGAAGAAGGTAATGGGATTATCGGCCTGCGTTTCAGTTTATATGTTTCGGTGGAGGGGACTTGCACAGAAGCCGATAATACTATTATCGGCATCTGGAACCCGATAATAGTATTATCGGCTTTTGTGCAAGTCTCCATTTTTTTTATTTGTATATAAGCCGATAACATTGTTATCGTCTTCCGGAGGCCGATAACAAGGTTATCAGCTTCTATACAAATAAAAAAAACCCGTTCTCGGGCAATACAGAGGAGATTAACCATGATTGGGAATAGAGAGGGGCGACTGCACGCATACGGGAAATTTTCCAAGCATTCACATGTGCCAAGTCATGGATCGATGTCAAGGCAATCATCACATTCACATTACATAACAAGATGAACATGCGATCACCAAGTGAGTCGGAGCTACCAATTAAGCCTTACATGACTGATATGTAGCAGATCATAAGAACCAGTAATTGTGTATGTCTTACTCGTTATGTACAGAGAACCAATTAATACCCTTTTTTTTTCTTCTGCTGAAATTTCGTGAGTTTGATTTTGAACTGAGAAGCAGCTGCTAATTAAATCTGTGAATAGAATTTCAAAGAGTCGACTCGAGAGATTGAAACAATCCCATGTCTAGAATACGGAGAGCTAGGGTGCGCATGTTCCATAAATCATTACATAATGATAAGGGTTTTATCTATCAGGTAGGTAGTTCCTAGCTATACTCATGCACTCTCACAAGTAATTAAGGCTTGCGGTATCAGTTGCGGCTGCTCAATTAAAACATTTCTCCCCCAATTAACTACTGATGATGACAACAAAACTATACATCCTCTCTTTTTCTCCAACTACTACATAACTAATCTAGGCTAGAATTGAAGCTTGTAAATGCAATAACACCCCAATCGATTTGGGTTAGTAGTACTAGAATTCAACATTCTATCGATATGTGTGTCAGTTGTATAAAAAGATAGAAATCGATGCCAAGATGAATGAATTTTAGTATATGTTTGAGAAATGTGATAAGTGTTACAATAAATATAAAGTCTTGATATTCATTAAGGTAGAAATGAATATAAGTTAAGAAATTTTATAACTCATATAAATAATGTGACTATATGGGAAATGAGGGATATAAGATAAAGTTTAGATTATGGTTAATATAGGGTAGGATGTGACATGATATAACATTAAGAACATGGACTTAATTTAGATATGAGAAGTTAGCACAATTAAGAAATAAGTGTCTCGCATAAAATGGTGAGGATTATCATTTACATAAGGTATTTTATAATTCATATAGATGGATTAAATAGGTGGAGTTGGTGGATTATATAATATGGTTGGGTAATGAAATAAAGTTGAGATGTAGTATATTATAAAGTGAAGAATTTGATTATAAAACATTTAGTTATAAAGATCTAATGTTAAGTTGTAAATAATTGAACAAAAAAAATTATATAATTCAAGAGTTTGTTATTGCAAATTATATATACAAGTTGATTGGAATACATTGACCAAGTCAACCCTATTGACCATTGACCAATTCATAAATTAAATAAGACTTTAAGGAGTAGTAATACTATAAGGTCAATTGTAACATATAGTAACAAACTATATGGTTATTTATATATGTATATATATACTAAACTTAGGAATAAAAGAGATAGGTTGTAAGGATTAAATCCTAGGTGGTGAATTAATACTACTTGTTATTTATAACATAAGAAGAAGGTCACTTAACTAATTAATCTTGAACACATTCAAATACCCAAAAAATAATAAGTAATTAAAGGGGTTAATTACCGAAGGGAATAGCTTGTATTCAGGAATACCGAATTAAGTTGAGATCATAGGATCTAACACTTAGTGTTATACATATATTCCAGATCTTAATGTGTAAAGAGCGGGTCTGGGATTCAGACATGTGCTATCCTTGCCGACAGTGTATGGTATGTCAATTGTGTGGTTCAAACATCCTGAGGGGTTTCTTGGGTTCAGACATGATTCTATACTTGTTGATAAGAGTGATATGTATGTTATATGTATGCATGTGATTATATGATTTAACTGCTCAACACCTCGCATTAATAACTGTGTGTGAACGTCTTTCAGATTAAAGTGATATTGACTGTAATTCGCCTTAAGTCATGAGCATTAGGAAGGATCATTACTTATTAAATTTCAATGAAAGATCATAATATTCCTTATCATCCTAAGTAAAATACTTAGGAAAGAGATTCGGTAATACCAATCTCTAGAGCATTGTACTCGAACATGAATATAACCACGACGACTTCTAAGTGAAGGTGTAAGACCTAGATGACAACTAAATGAAAATGTATTCTCTATATCCTAAGAGTAGATCTTAGGTGAATTGATTAAGTTACTTAATCACATTATGAGAATTAGAGTATGAGGAGGAAAAACCCTAGGGTAGTCTCGGACTAACTGATGGTGGAGAGTGATCACTAGAGAAGACCAGTATTATGGGTTCAACGAGCTAGATATGATCGTTGGTCAAAAGGCACTGTTGTTAGGGCATGGCTACGGTCGCATGAGACGCCTTTATTTGGCAAAGAGGAAGTCTAGAGATCTTCAGATCATTAGCCGGAGTGCACTGATGTTGGTGCACACAGGACAACTGTCCAAGTTAATAAAACTTTATGAATTATAAAGGGGATTGTCCTAACATGACACCCACCATAAGATAAGAGTAAATGTAAAATGAATGAGACTACGAGTATCAGATATACCATTGCGTCTGACTTCAATATCCCTTGTAAACATGGATAACAAATTATGGGCCTCAAAGGCCGAGTAACAAGAACCGTTCACAAGAAAATGACCCTCATACTGTTATCATATTTACTCGCTTATCGTCTTGATAAATGATTATCTGTGAATGAAGTTGTTATATTGCGTGAGATGCTAAGTGCTTAATTATAGCAATTGCAGTCCTATTATATATTGTAAAATAGAATGACATGAAATGACCACATGTTAAGATGGCTAATTGACTTAAGGAATCTAAAGGATTCTGGGATTACACTTTAGCATATTCAGCGGTTGTGCTGAGCCCATTGTGGCAAACATATTACAGGAGTATGATTACGATTTAAAGCCGGAGTGCGGGTGCTAACTACAAATTTGTAGGGAAGATTATATACAAAAATGAATAAAAGAATAAAAGAATCCTACAACTCTACTACGGGTAGCAAAAATTCCGGTCGGAATAAAGTGTAAGTAATTACGACCAAAAGTATCGAACCCAAGGGACTTAATGTTAGGATTGTCTTATATTTTTCCCCTTATACTTTTCCTCCCGTTTTATCAACGGTCCTTAGTCCTTAAACCGTTTAGTAACGTCATTTAATTGTTGCATATAATAGCTTGTCTCTGTACTCTTTCTTTGCAACTTAATACAGAAACATAGTAGAGTCTTCTTTCTTCCTTCTTCGCTTCCCCCTTTGCTTCCTTCAGTCGATTTCGACTTATAGTCGATCGACTCCACATTCGTTCTCGTCTTCTCCCTTTTGTCTCCAAATTCCTTCGAAGCTCATCGCACATGGTATCAGAGCAAGTTAACGACCGCGGTTAACCCTAATTAGCACCGATGGCGTCGGAATCTGATGAAGAGGAAGACGACATTCATGACGACGAAGAAAACTCTTCTGAGACTGAAGAGGAAGAGTCGACCGACAAGAGAAAAGGAAGACGACGCTACGACTCAGATCCATTATCGGTCTCAAATTCAGAAACCCCTGGAGTCTCACTCACCTCCACCAAATTTGACGGCAAGAGGGGATTTCAGAATTGGAAGACGAAGATCGAGATTTGTTTGCTGGCCAAGAATAAGATAAAGATGATCGACGGTACGTTGAAGAAATCAAAGGTTGCCAAGAATCGCAGAGACGCGTGGGATAGATGCGACGGGTTGGTACGTTCTTGGATCCTTGCTTCTGTAGAGACAAGTATAGGAGATAGTTTAGTTTCTTGCTCAACTGCTTATGAAATGTGGAAACGTCTCATACGGAGGTATGACCAAATCGACGGAACTAGGTTATTTGAGCTTAATCGGGATCTGTCAAAATTGGAGCAGGGTAACTCTTCTCACAGAATATTTTACTAAATTGACTAGCATCTGGGATGACATATCTGCAATGATAAATGTTGACACTTGTGTGTGTGGTTACAGTGAGAAAGTAGCTAAGCATGCCGAGAATCAAAAACTATTTCAGTTCTTGTTAGGGTTGCGAGAGGATTTTGTTAATGTGAGGGGTAATCTTCTCATGAAGAAACCTCTTCCTAGTCTGGATTCGGCTTATGCCATAATACTCCAAGAGGAGAGGCAGCGAATCAATGGAAAGGGAGAGATTGAAAACCCTAGCATGTCTTTTGCCAACAGCACTAGCAAAACCGAGACAGTTTTTGGTGATAGAGGCAAATCCAAGAAGGATAATGCTGCTAGAAAGAACACAAACATCTGTACTCACTGTGGGAAAACAGGCCACCTCAAGAGTGGATGCTTTGAAATTTGTGGATACCCAGATTGGTGGAAGGGATCAAGAAACACTTCCTCGGTCAATTCAGTGAGCAAGAAAACAGAAGGCATGAAGGGTCTTTCTGCTTCGAATGTAGACAAACTGACAAAGCTTTGCAGCTTGCTTGAAGGCAAGATCTCTGATAAGAACATTGCAAGCAACAGTGTGCTGTGCAACAGAGGTGAATCCCAATTTGCAGGTACTATCTATCCTAAATGCAATAATACTTTTCATAAACATGCTAGTAATCATGGCTGTTAGATTCCGGTGCTAGTGAACATTTGAGTGGTGATGAAACCTCTTAGGAATAAGAAACAGACTGCTGATGTTAGCTATGTTACTATGCTAATGGTCATGTTGAAGCCATTAATGTTACCAGAATGTTTTGCTTGCAGAGGTTTTAGACTTGAGATGTTCTTCATGTTCCTAGTTTCAATTGTCCCTTGCTTCTGTTAGTAAATTAGCCCAAGAACAATGGCATTATTTCCTTCGATTCTGATGCATGCTATTTACAGGCCCGTACTTGGAAGAATAAGAGACGAATTGGGCATCAAAGGGATGGGCTTTACTTTCTTGATGATAGCATGCTATGCGAAATTTTCAATAACTGTAATAAGGAACATTCTGTTAGCTTGGTTCATTCTTGTAATTCTCATGTTATGATGCTGCATAAAAGGATGGGTCACCCTCCTTTGAATAAGATGGTTCAAATGGGTCTTGTAAACAGAAATGATCTTCCCGACAATTTCATTTGTGATATATGTTTTAGGGTGAAAGGCCATAGATTACCTTTTTCCCCGTTCCAATAATAGATCCAAATGTTGTTTGATCTTATCCATGTTGACACTTGGGGACCTTGTTCTGTTACTAATCATGATGGTAGCCGTTACTTTTTAACCATTGTTGATGATACTAGTAGATGCACTTGGGTTGTTCTTATGAAATTTAAATCCGATGCCTCTCAGCACATACAAAACTTCATAAATATGGTTGAGCGACAGTTTAATAAATTTGTTAAAGTTGTCGTTCCGACAATGCCTTCGAATTGGATCTTTAAAGATCTTGCAAGATTTTTTCCCATAAAAAGGGTATTCTTCATCAAACCTCTTGTGTTTAACACTCCGCAACAAAACGAGTTGTTGAGAGAAAACATCGTTACTTACTTGAAACTGCTCGAGCTTTGTTTTTGCAATCTGGTCTGACATTACTTTTGGGGGGAGAGTGTTCTTATGGCCACTTTTCTTATCAATCGATTACCTTCTTCTACTCTAAATGGTTTGTCTCCTTATGAAATCCTATATGGCTCTCCACCTGATTTTAGTAGCATCAAAACTTTTGGCGCTCTGATTTATCATACTGGTCCTGCTGTCAACCGGAGCAAATTTGCATCTCGAGGTCATAAGGGAGTTTATCTTGGGCCAGGTCTTTGCAAGAAGGGGCATCGTGTTTTACTTCTTGATGAAAATAAAATTGTCACCAGTAGGGATTTGGTTTTCTTCGAAGAAACTTTTCCTTTGCAGGAAAGGGTTTCTCAATCTGATGGGTCAGCCCAGACCACATCCTTTTCTTTCCCCGTTGCCACCCATGAAGATTCTGATGACGATCTTCTTTCTGAAGAAGAAAATACTGGACCCGGCCCACCAACGCAAAGGAATGATGCCCACTCCTCTCACGACATTGATCACGTGGATCCTGATCAAATTGCTTCGGTGACTCCCGAGACTCAGACCAATCCCACCGAAGAAGATTGCTCTCTGGCACATCAACAAGGCGACACGGTGCGAGACTTCTCCGAACAAGACAATTCTGTAAATCTTCCGACCGACAATAATCAGGCCCATAAAGATTCTACAGAATGTTTTGGGCCATCTGATCTTCGTCGCTTGACAAGGATAAAACGCCCTCCCATCCATGTCGAAGATTATGAGTGCAACAATGTTGGAAAAGATCTTTTCACACATCTTTTATCCACTAGGCTTGAAAGTCCAAAACCCAATTTTCTTCCCTCCTTAAATTCTATCACCGATTTCATCCCATCACAAGTGTTATGTTCTCAAGTCCAAATGAAATGTCCTCTTGAACCTTCATCATACCGCATTGCCGTTCAACATCCTGAATGGAGGGCAGCCATGGATTCCGAACTCAAAGCTCTTGAAGAAAATAAAACATGGACTCTCGTTAAACTTCCCAAGGGAAAAAGGTGCATCACTTGCCGATGGGTGTACCGAACCAAACACAAGGCCGATGGGACCATTGATCGATACAAAGCTCGTTTGGTCGTTCGCGGTTTCACACAAAAAGAAGGAGAGGATTTTCATGAGACTTTCTCACCGGTTGTCAAGATGACAACTATTCGAACCTTGGTTAGTGTTGCCATAAAACGACGTTGGAGGATCCATCAACTTGACATCAACAACGCCTTCATTCATGGGGACCTTCACGAAGAGATTTACATGAAAATTCCCGATGGTTTGACTACCCCAAATGGCTTAGTATGCAAATTGCAAAAATCTTTATACGGTTTGAAACAAGCCTCCCGTCAGTGGTATGCCAAACTTTCAACTAGTCTCACTAATCTTGGGTTTGTTCTTTCAGATAATGATTATTCAGTTGTTCAAAGGAGCAACGGGAACTCCATCCTCTTCCTCGGAGTTTACGTCGACGACATTCTTCTATGTGGCAATGATGACATCAAGATCCTTGAAGTCAAAAAAACACCTCAACAATTCCTTCAAATCAAAAATCTCGGCATTCTCACATTTCCTTGGCCTCGAGTTCCATCATACTTCTCATGGGGTCGGCATAACTCAAACAAAATTTGCTTCTGATCTCTCACAGACTACAATATTTCTTCCAACGGTCGGTTGCTAGTCCCTCGCCCCCGTTCCAAACTTCAATTACAAGATGGGTGCCCCTTCCTGACGCCACGAATGCCGTCGTCTTATTGGCAAATTGAACTACTTGATCAACAAACCGCCGGACCTCAATTTCAGCGTTCAACTTCTAAGTCAATTCAATCAATCCTTGCCAAAGTCATAAGGACGCCGCCATCCATGTTCTACAATACATCAAAGGGACTCTCGGTTATGGCATTTTTTTAAATAACACGCTCGACTTCTCTCTTCTAGCATATTGTGATTCTGATTGGGCTTCGTGTCCTATTTCTCGCAGGTCGGTTAGTGGTTAGTGGTTATTAACATTTTATTCGGAGGCTCCCCTATCTCTTGGAAATCCAAGAAGCAAGCTTCCGTCTCTCTCTCCTCCGCCGAAGCCGAATACCGTGCTCTTCGACGGGTCACCACCGAATTAGCTTGGTTGTCCCGCCTCCTTAATGAGCTTGGCATCGATGACATCACTCCTATACCGTTGAAATGCGACAACAAATCGGCCGTCTACATTGCTCACAACCCCGTCCTTCACGAACGTACAAAGCATATTGAAATCGATGTCCATTACGTTCGTGATCAATCAAAGCGGTCTCATCAATGTTGTGCACATTTCCAATGTACATCAGAAGGCGGATATGCTTACAAAATCATTAGCGGAAAAGGCTATCAACCAACTTTCATCAATGGGAATGTTAAACACTTCAAACCTAGCGAAATAGCTCTTCTTAGGTTTGAGGGGGGGGGGGGGGTTAGGATGTCTTATATTTTTCCCCCCTTATACTTTTCCTCCCGTTTTATCAACGGTCCTTAGTCCTTAGACGTTTAGTAACGTCATTTAATTGTTGCTATAATAGCTTGTCTCTGTACTCTTTCTTTGCAACTTAATACGAAACATAGTAGAGTTCTTTATTCCTTCTTCGCTTCCCCCTTTGCTTCCTTCAGTCGATTTTGACTTCTAGTCGATCGACTCCACATTCGTTCTCGTCGTCTCCCTTTTGTCTCCAAATTCCTTCGAAGCTCATCGCACACTTAATAGAAAATTAGTCATAATCCTAGTATTGCCTAATTCTAACAAGGGGGAAATGAATAATAATTTCAAATTAAAAAAGCAAAACTAAAAATCTAACTAAATGGAGTATTTACAATGATTAGTCCTAGGTTCGGGATTACAATCAACCTAAGTACCAATATGATCACAAATATAATCATAAGACTCGAACTTAACCAAACAATTGAACGCACCGGATGTCCTGCTGGACCAGATGCACGGCACATTCAAGAACTTTGAATGCGCTGAACACCAGACACCCGACAATATACTCGACATGTTCAAGTTGTCAATTGTATTTCCAGTTTCGGGTCTGACAATAGGAAACTCACTACCTATTGTTGAATCCAGCATATTTCATGCCATGAAATGAACAAGATAGAGGGGAAAATGGATTAAATTCTAAATCTTAAGTGTTGCTGCCACTAATGCGCAGAAGACAACGGTAAAGATTCACTAAGATTTCCCCTTTCCAATTCTACTCTTGTATGATAAAACTCAAGTAGAACCTTGAATGAGAAGAATAAGTGATCAACATATTCAACTTGCAACTGACCAAAATCTAAATTAATAGTTTACAAGGAAGAAATCATCCCTAACCAAGAACCACAAGGCATTCTACTTCACCGTCCACACAAATAAAAGAAGGAATACAAAGGGGAGAAGGGAATTGGTCATAGCCTTAACCCGATAAGGATCTTCTTCTCTTCGCGTGGATGGATCCGCCAAACTTCCTTGGTAGAAATGGTATTGATTTTGTGGAGTATGGAGGCGTGATTGATGAATGAAGATGTCTTGAAGTGTCTAGACTCTAGGCCTATTTATAAGCTTCAATTTCTCATGTGCCGGGAGTCATGCTGGATCAAAAGTACCTGGCACCACGTGCAACACGTATTCTTTTAACGGTCAATCAAACCGCTAAATCCACACGAAAAGGTGCTTATGCCGGACATCGGATGTCCGACACCATACTCGGAATCGGTTGATATGTTAACGGTACTTAACTGCTAACTTCTGGTGGACTGAGGTGACTTTTCAGTATGTGCCGGGTACCAGATACCCGACAGCACATCCGGCAGTACCCTTGCGTTGCTTCATCCGCATGCCGTGAATTGGACCTCCTGCATCGTGTCCGACAAAACTTCATCCTTTGGTTTAGAGACTTTATTCCTAACATAAAAACATAGCAACATAAGTCTGAACTTATATAACAGACTTTATGTGTAAGATAATATAAAAACTAGCTATTTTAACCTTAATTTAACTATTATTCCTACCATTCTAACTTATAAAATATGATAAGTCTGAGGCTTATCAATGCCCTACACTTACCTTTTGCTAGTCCTCGAGCAAAACTTAATCAGAAAAGTATAACTGCTTATGCACAAAACAGATAACCTTAATAATGACAACTAGATAAGTCTTTTCCAACTACCTGACTCTAATTCACAAGCATCACTTAATCTTCCGTATTCCATTAGAAACATACTAATGGGTATAAAATAAAATATAGAATTTCAAAACCGATCAAAAACTCTTGGGATATTTTGTATAAGGGATTTGTAATCTCTCCTTTTTCCGGTTTCCATATTCAGTCCTATTTTTCAAGGGTTTCTGAATATGGCCAAGACTCTCATCAATGGTTTCCATGATTCAGCCCTATTTCTCAAGGGTTTCAGAACTTGACCATTATTTTATTAAAGAACGGAGAATTTAGGAATAAAACAAAAGAAGAAAGTCTCGAGTGTTTCTTTATTCTAAGGCAATTTTTGCATCCTCATAGAATAATGTTTCATTGCTTTTCTTTTATTTATTTTATTCTTCTTCTTTTTTACTCTTTTTTCTTCTTCTTTTTTTAATATACAATCCCTATTTAAGAGTTTCACCCAAAGAATTTTCACCATTTCGAAAAAAAGAAAGGAAAATATTAGCCAGAAGTAAATTAGAGATAAAAAAAATATAAGTAAGGTCATATACTCATGTGCTAATTAATAAAGAGAGTCATGAAGTTAAAATAGAAATCTAAAAGTCATTAGAAAGCTTACCTCTTGAGAGAACAATCACTTATCCTTCCATAATCTCACTTTTATCAAAGACATGCAAAAAGCTTAGTAAAACATTGATAAGATTTCAACTTATTAAAACTATACATACTAACTCGTTTTTAATGAATTAAGTTTAAAGGAGAACCCTTGCCCTATACTTGGCAGGACCAGTGTTCAAGGCAATAAAGAATTAAATGTATAAAGATTATAAAAAGGAAAGTAGTATGAAAGAGAATACTCCCCTGCGATTAAAGGACTGGTTGCTTGAGGGGGGCCTACACTTGGCCTTTGACTATGTGGCTAGGTGAGCAGAGATCTTTGAGGAAATGGTGATGGACTTCGCATGCTCCCTAGGATTAAATTGAGTTTGGGATAAAAGTTGACCTGGTGGCCTTGGCTGAGCAAGAAATTGCTGCATTTGTGACGGCAACGACTTGTGCTCCTTACGAAGGGTCGAGATCTCTTCGTGAGCATCTTGGGTTTTGTTCATCAGTGCCATCATCATGTCGCGCAACTCTGTCATCTTGGCCTCAGAATTTGATGCGGGTTGGGATGGTCGGTTTGTAGGGACTCCACCGTACGGAGTTTACGAGAATTGCCTTTGACCTCCCTGATAACCGACATGGTTCCGGAAATTCTGAGGGGGTTGGCCGCCATGCTGCCAAGGCTACCTATACCCTTGATTGTTGCTCACATAATTTGCTTCCTCAGGTGCCTTACATTCTTGCAATAGACGACACTAGGCGTGTGATCTTGTATTAACCACATTCGCCTGCCGAGGAAGGGAATTCATTGTTATCTGCTCCACAACTTTCTACAAGTCACTTACCTTCGTCGGCTGTTGAACATTGCTCTCCAACAACTGCTCATGACTTTCCATCAGTTTATTAAATTTGTTGTCACTCTTTCCAACATGGTACAACCCTGGAACACCGCCCCTTGATCCACCCGTGGCCCAATCTCTGATTTCTTTACAGAGGGATTCAAGCCCACTCAGAAATTGCTCTCCTGGTTTCTTCAGGATATCTAGACCAAGGGAGGACAGCACCATGGTTTTGCATTGGTTTACCAATCCCTTGTAGATCAATTGGAAAAGCTGCTCCTTGGTGAGGCCGTGGTGAGAACATGTCCGAAGCAATCCATTAAACCGGTCCCAAGTCTCACAGATGCTCTCTGAACCAGGTTGTTTGAAATTGTAAATTTTGGCGATCATCTCCAGAGTTCGACTAGGTGGCAGGAATTTATCATAAAATTTGGTAACCATGTCACTCCATGTGGAAATGGTACTTGGGGTTAAACTATGGTACCATTTGCTTGCAATCCATGTGAGGCTGTGGGGGAAGAGAGAGAGTCGACATATTGCAAGACATCGTCGGTGGCGGTCAGGCTATTGATATGCTGCAGAAATTTAGTCACGTGCAGTAGGGCTTCATCTGGGCTTAAACCATCAAACATGCCCAATTCCTTTACGCAACGAATCTGATGTTATGGCTTCAATTTTTTCCACTCATCATACTCGGCTTGTGCAAGATGAGGGAGGTTGATAGCGGGTTGTTGGCCTTGACTGGATGGCCTATTGATGTTACGGACGGTGAGAGTTGCCATCTCGCCTTCGGTACTTGATACTATTTGTGTAGGGGGTGCGTTTTGTTGGTTCCTTCGTTGCCTTAAAGAACGAAGAAATGTCTTCTCGATCTCGGGATCGTAGTTGTTTAATTCGTCTGGTAGACTATGTGATCGGAGGAGCATTCACTAAAAGCGGAAAATACCTATATAACTTTAGGAGAATCAAAACAAGACGTTATAATATTTTGAAAAAAAATAAAAATAAAGGAAAATACGAAATGATATAGTTGATAATGTATAAAAAATCTTATTATCATACGAAACAAACAGACAAAATAAAAATGAGAATATGTCGGGCTTAATGCTGCGAGTAGCATTCCCGACGTCAGACTTCCTCCGAATATGCCAGATCCCTAACACCTAGCATCATGCATGGCACACAGAAATAAATTTAGAAAGGAATGTACAAACAAATCAGCGAATAAATAATAGGGCAATCACCAATTTTTGGACTTGGACTAATTCCAAGTCCCCGACAACAGCGTCATTTTGCTAACTAGAAATTGTAGGGAAGATTATATACAAAAATGAATAAAAGAATTAAAGAATTCTACAACTCTACTACGGGTAGCAAAAATCCTAGTCGGAATAAAGTGTAAGTAAATTACGACCAAGAGTATCGAACCCAAGGGACTTAATAGAAAATCAGTCATAATCCTAGTAATTGCTTAATTCTAACAAAAGGGGAATATGATCATTAATTTCAATTAGAAAAATAACTAAGAATTTAACTAAATGGATTATTTACAATGAACTATCCTTGTTCGGAATTACAATCACCCTAAGTACCAATATGATCACAAAATTTAATTACAAGACTCGAATTTAACCAAACATTTGAACGCGCCAGATGCCTTGCTGGATAGGAAACGCACTGCACATTCAAAGACGTTGAATGTGCCGGACACCAGACACCCGACATTACACCCGGCATGATCAAATTGCCATTTTTATTTCCAGTTTCGGGTCTGACAACAAGAAACTCACTACTTATTATCAAATCGAGCATATGTCATGCCGCAAAACGAATAAGCTAGTGGGGAAAAGTGGGTTAATTCTTAATCTTAATACTAACTCCTAAATCATAGAAGAAAACAAAAAGACCATTAAGATTTCCTAACCTATTCTACTCTTGGGGTTTTCTTCCTTAATTAGAATTTGAACAAAGAAAACAAGTGGCAAACTATATTCACTTGCAAGGAGAACCAAATCTTAATGAATGCTTGAAATTATTGAAATATCCCATAAATTAATTTAAATTAATTTAGGGGATTTTTTCTTCTATTAAAACCCTAAATAATACTATTAAATACTACATTATTATATAGTATTATGAATTTAATAATAAGATTTATGAGTTAATAAATCTTGGAAAATTTTTGACACACTCCAATTAATTATAAAGATTTTAGAAATATTTGGAGCATTGATTTGAAGAATAAAAGTCAATATAAAATCATAGAAACTTTAAAGCTTCTTAAGCCTTGCTAGGGCTGACTTTTTGAGAATGGTCAAACCAGCCCATGAAACCTACCAATAAAAAGTTATGGAAAACCAAGAAGATTGATAATAAGAACGTTAAAAACCGATCATCCTAGCCAAAGTTATTATATAATGAAGTTTAGAGCCCAAAATTTAGAGGTTTGCTGATGTGGCTAGGGTTTTCTGACTCAGCCGCCTCCTCGGGAGTCGCCCCAGCCAGTTTTCCACAAAAAAACGGCTAAGTATACTCAGCAACTATCAGATCATGTGCCCATCTTTAGACGATCATAACTTTCATTCTACTCATCCAATTGCCGTAAAACCTTCACCATTCTCTTCTCCGTTTAACCTAATTTTTAACCATCTATCAAGTTAAACTAATTTGCCTCACAAAAAAAAGTTATGCTGTCTCAAAGTTGCCTCCTCAGCCTAATGAACCCAGAAATCCAGATTTGTCAGGTAAAACATCTGATTTTGCGCTAGCCATAACTCTCTCGTTCTTGAGCCAAATCCGTTGTTCCATAGCTCATTTTAAAGCTCTTTAATTCTTATTCAACTTCTATTTAAAAATCTAAGTATGAATCACTACCAATTGGTACAGAAAATCGTCTAAAGTTCGTCACCTGATTTAGTTCATGAGTTTTCTGCCCAGAATTTCCGGAAACAAATGGTAAACCCGATTTTTGTCATTATCGTAACTTTCTCATCCTTGTACGAAAATTCAGGCACCATATCTCTTTGGAAAGCTCTTTAACTCCTCTTCAACTTTCTATTTTACACCCAAGGCTGATTCTCAATCAGGTGGAAGATAAAGGCATCGAAAGTTGCCTCCCCGAGTTCTGGAAACCTAGAAATCCGGAAATTTCAGTTGAACAGGTAAACTTCGTCCTATCATATCTTCTTCATCAGTGGGTGAAAATTCACATTCTATAGCTTGTTTTAAAGATCTTTGATTCCTCTACAATTCTTATGAAACAACCTCAAGCCAGTTCTCGATCGTTTAGGAGATAGAAGCGTCTAAAGTTCCTGACTTGGTCAGCACATAAAATCATAGTTTTCTAGAAAATCGAATTTGATTTTCATTGCCGGCGCATTTCTGGTATGTTTCCGTTCAAATTCCACTGATTATGACATTTGTTTTTGCATTTCCGTTCATACCCAACTATCAATTTAACCAATAACGCACTATATCGAGAGACTTTGTCAATTCGAAACCGGAACTAATATAAACCATGACTCGTATAAACCCAGATTCGAAACTATTGATATGTGCATTATAATTCTCGAAATTTGTACCATTGCAACCGGTTTTCAATTTTGAATCCAATGAAACAAGAATCATCGGATTTCGTTCTGTGGATTGAGAGAATTTGATCAACCTCTGTTCGTGGCGATTTGGGGTTTTCTGAAGAACTCGAGTAAATTGAGCCGTCCGATCGTGGGTTATAGGAACGGACGGCCGAGATTAAAACGTGGAAAATTTTAGTTGTATTTAGTAATATTAATTCCAAAATAATACCCTATCTTGCGGGATTTATTTAATAGTCTTCCATAATGTATTTTGACTTGAAATTTTAACCATAGATTCCTTATAAAATCTAGTTTATTTTGATGTAAATTAATATTGGTTTTGAATTTTTAAACGCAAAATATAAGTTTTGTAAGTTTTGAGTATTATGGATTTATTTAGATAATTAACAAAGAGATTTTTATTAAATAAAATTTAAATATGTATAAAATATCATAGTTACTATATATTAAATTTGAGCATTTTGGACAAGAGGAAATAGGTCTAAAAATTGTAATTATGGAACTTTCATAAGTTATTTTATAATCTATGACTTTTAATGTAACAAAAAATTAAATTTTAGTTGTTTAATAAATTTTATAGGTTGGGAAAATATAATAAGAAAAAAATAACCATTTAATACAGAATGTAATAAATATTTTAGGTATAAACTTTAATAAATATATATATATATATACATAGATATAATATACCAGAATAAAAATATTAACTTAGGTTAAATCAAGGAATTTAATTAATCTACATTTATATTAATTATATAATATGGAAGTTAATATACTTAATTGAAACTAAGGAAAATACTTTAGTTTATAAAACCATATATTGGATGTGGATATGTGTAAAAGTTAATAGAGATAATTAAATACAATAACACTACTAAAGAATGTCTTAAATAAATCTTAATATATAGACAACGAAAGAATAAATAAAAAGGAATAAAATACCTTATAGGAAATAGATATAAAGGAATTAATAAGTTAAATTAAACCTATACATAATACTAATAAAGAATATTATATGGGGTGGTATTAAATTATGGTTATGAAATTTAGCTTAAAGAGTTACCTTTGAATTTCTAAGATTATATAACCATATTAAAATACTATAAATTATTTGTTAATGACTAGAATGTACATCAATAGTTGGATTAGGTAACTAATATGTTAAGACTTAGGAATATTGGTAATTTTATTACATAAGTGATGACTCTGATAGATTTTATTATATAATGAAATACTTTAACATCTAAATGTGAAGTGGATTAATAAGTCAGGATTTAATCATTTCATAACATTTATAGTATTGAATAATAACTTAATGTTTTAAGATAAGATCATTAAAAGGATTAGGATATAAAACTATATTAAACTATGATTAGGAATTAATCTAAATAATAATCCTTAAGTTTCTTAAAATTAGAGAAGCCATATTAAATAAGTTATTATCAATATTCAGAATGTGAGTTTATAAGGAAATGATGTATTTAGTAGTTAAACTTAAAGAAAGGTTTGTAACTAGAAACTAGATATTTAAAACCTTGAACCTTTAATCAGGTGAAACTAAGTACATAAGATATTATATTGATATACTTTACAGCATTGGAAATATTAATATGTTATTTGAATATAAAATATGAGATAATTGTCAATTTCACTTATGAATGAGGATTTAAATTCTTAGAAAATTTACCTTATGTTAAGATATAATGTTCATACAAAACATAAAAGGAGATTAATTTATTAAGTTATTCCTTTGAAACCTTAGGTTTTGTAAACAATCTGAAAAATGTATTTAAGACATAAGTTTATTAAAATTTAGTATAAAAGGATTACATGGTGTAGCGGGAATGTGTGTAAAAATAAAACAGTTAGGAAATTAAATGTAAGTAAGGATACATAAAAGGTTATCTTAAAACACCTTATTATATAGGTAATAATAAAGCAAATAATATATATTGTGAATACTAAATGTAAGAGTTCGATAAGTCTAAGTTAATTATAATATAGTTATTTCAATATGAGAAGTAATTCAACATCTTATGGCAAGATTATTTGACGGTTATAATAGAAAGTCATTCTGAACTAAGGATATGATCATTGAGTTTAGTGGCTCAATTAAGTTATAATAAAATGTATCTACAACACTATGATTCCAATATACAAGATGTAGATCTTAATTAAGTTAAGGGAAAAACTTAATCATGATGGATTATTTAGTAATATTGATACAATACATAATCATTACATTGTGAATTAATAGTATAGTATTCTAAGATAAACCTATCATAGGTCATAATACGATGTTTATTCTAAAGTAAGAATAAAAGTATTGAGCTTAAGAATTGTTATTGAAATTCTAAGATTTATTGAATAACATAAAATGCATTTGTGACATAAGGGTCTCAAAAGTCTTAAATTGAGAATTATGGTTAAGTATGAGTAAAGTGGATAAAAGTGGAACAATTAACAAGTGTTAATAAAATACATTCCTTGGTCTTACAACCTTGAGTTATACAACAATCTAAAATAAGTCAAAGGTTATACATGACATTTAAGTGAGGGCTTAAAAGACAATTGGGACTTAGAAATAGGAGTGAGGAATTTATTTAAGTTTAACTTAGGCTACAAGTTATTGATGTTAGACTACCTTTAATATTCCTCAGAGTATTGTTGAATATTTGCACAAGTCGACTAGAACTGCTACAACATTAACCAGGTACGATTTCTCGTACTCAAATACTTTTGCTAACGAACTTTATGGAATGTTTTGAGAAACGCTAACTGAGCTTGAATGGATTTCAAAGGAAACTATTTGTGTGACTAACTCAGCTTGATGTGATTAACTGAGCCTTGAATGAACAACTCACATGATCATTGGTTCCTCTTATCTAGTTGTCTCATTAGATATTAACTGCCAAGGGTTTACGCCTCTACACTCTGTAGGACTGAGTGTTTTGGTATTGCACTTGGGCAGTTAATAATCTAGTGGAAATATGGGAAAATGTCAAACTTGGTAAATTCTTCCTTTGACTCTGGATATCGTTTCATCCATGAGTTGAGTCTTTTGTTCTGACGTGTGCGCGTCTTCATCGGAAACAGTGAGAGGCTGCATATCCCCTGTCCAAAAAGGACGTGGTAAACAGTGAGGGGCTGTATATCCCCTGTCCTAAAAGGACGTGCTTGGTGGTGGGGGCCATCTCTCCCAATTGGTTTTATTCCACTCTTGAGTTGTTGGTTCTTGGATCTCTTCTTTCATTCCTAGTCATTGTGACTACTTGAGTCTTTCTCTTCTTACCCAGGATTGGTTCTAACATCAGCAATGAATGCTTACTAACTTTATGGTGTGACTTCTTAAGTGGACGACTTGGTTTGGAAGTTCTTTATCTTTATCTTTGCCTTGTTGTTTTTCTCTTTAACTTGATTGTTTTGAAGTTTTTTTTCTCTGTTTTACTTTTAAGAGTTTGTTTTCATGTTATTGTTTTATTTGAAGAATTATATATTAATTTATTGTTTTAGAGAATTGTACCGGTTCCATTCCAGGGAACTGACTCACCCCTCTCGGGGTGGGCTGCTTGGTTTTATCTTGTAGGTTCGAAATGTTTATATAGGTGGCCACGAAGAGTATGAGTGATTGGGATGAGAATTAGGAATTGTGGAGAGTTATTATACTTTTCTCTTAATGTTTTTATGTTGTGTTTTCTGGAGTTCAGACCGTAGAATTTGTAGTATTATAAGTTGTAATTGGTGAGGTCTGGTGCCGGGTGTTTGGAACCCGATGATCTGTAATCGCCTTAGTATTTTATTTCCGCTGCATTTTTGTTAAATAGGGGCGTTACAATTATATTGAGAAGATCATATTGTTTTACAAAGAAGAATTCATCCCTAACCAAGAACAACAAGAATTCCTACTTATCCATCCATACAAATAAAAGAAGAAATACAAAGAGGATAAGGAAGGTCAACATAGCCTTAACCCCTTAACCCTGACAAAAATCTCTTCTTCTTCGCGTGGATTGATCCGCCAAACTTCCTTGGTAGAAATGGTATCGATTTTGTGGAGTATGGAGGCGTGAATGATGAATGAAAATGTCTTGAAGTGTCCAGACTCTAGGCCTACTTATAAGCTTTAATTTCTCATGTGTTGGGAGTCGTGCCGGATCAGATGTATGTGGCACCACATGCAACACGTATTCTAACAGTCAATTAAACCGCCAAATCTACGCGAAAAGGTGCTTGTGCCGGACATGAGATGTCTGACACCACACCCAGCATCGGTTGATATGTTAACGGCACTTAAATGCTAACTTCTGGTGAACCGGGATGACTTTTCAGTATGTGTCGGGTACCAGACACCCGGCAGCACATCTGGTAGTACCCCTGCGTTGCTCTATACGCGTGCCGTGAATTGGACCTCCGGCATCGTGTCCGACAAAATTGCATCCTTTGGTTTAGAGACTTTATTCCTAACATAAAAACATAGCAACATAAGTCTGAACTTATATAATAAACTTTGTGTAAAATAATAAAAAACTAGCTATTTTAACCTTATTTTAACTATTATTCCTACAATTCTAACTTATAAAATATGATAAGTCCGAGGCTTATCAGCGGGGCTTTTGGGTAGTCTTCAGTAGATTACATTATCGCACTTTGGGATTATGTTTGTATTATACACTATGGTTGTACACCTTTTATGGATTTCATAGACAACTCGCTTGTTTACGAGCTTAGTATTATACTTCGGTTATGGATTTAGTTTTATATATGTTGGTTTCTATCTCCTTCATCACAGTGGTTGTGAGTTAAGATGTTTGGACACTTCGTTACTCACATGGGTGAGTAATGGCGGTAGCACCCGAGTTAGGACAATTAGCTTTATTTTCTACTGTGACACACGTGTTTAATTATGCTACGACTACCGATAATACGAGATTAAGCGTAAGGGTGCTACATTCGGAAAATTCAAACTTGATAATTTCCAAAGAACAATCTTTTGCACTAATTTTGTTAATCCATTTTCTTCTTCATGATCAAAAAGAAAAAAAAAAGACAATATCAAGTTGGATATTTTTTAAGCTGAAATGACAAAAGCACAATAAGCTTTCTTCACATAAATGTTTTTCAACAAAGGGTACATGTAACAATTAGTATTTGACAACATAATACAAAGACTTGTTCTTGATCCTAAGAAGTTGAGCATGCTTTGACAACCCACTCCTAAAAACCTCAGATCAACCCACCAAGCGGATAAAACACACACAACCATCAAATCATTATTGTTATTCAAGGAGTAATACTGGGGGCGATCTTAAGATTGTTAATTTCAAACTCTGCTAACAAATGCGTGTACAAAACTCTAAGCAATAATGTAACACCCCCAAAACCGGCCTAAGAGTTAGGGGCATTACACGCCGCGTATTACTACCTAATAACGCAAGGCTCTAAAACTAACAATCACATTAAGGCCCCAAACAATGCTTTCATAAACAGTGTAAACCAGGGTATACGAATACAGCGGAAGTTAGCGCAAATTCCCAAACACATGTTCAAATCAGAACATAGGTCTACACAGTGTAAGGCCCGAAGGCTACAACATCATAAACAAATAGTTTGAACAACCAAATGAGCTAAACAACTATGGCTCCAGAAACTTAAGATGATCCTCACTGATCAATCTGCAAAAACAGTAAGAGTAGGGGGATGAGCATACAACTATGCCCAGTAAGCAACGACCGTCATCAATGAGGTCGCTCAAAACAATTGAAGCCAAAAGAAGGAGCGGAAGATAAACAATATATCAATAATTTCCCAAACAGTCAGAAGTTTTCAGAATCAGAAACAGAATGGAACACAAGAGTTCCCGGTGCAGAAAATGATCAGAGTTCTTAAACAGACAAGGGACAAGATACAATGCACACACTCAGGAGGGGTCGAAGACCCATAGGACATAACAGATCTCTCGGCAACGCAGAAATGACGCAAAGAGCCAAAGGGTTCGTCAACCCCACAAAACAGAAAGGGAATGACCCACACTCAGAATGATGTCTACATGGTATACCACGGAATAGCTCGACCCAGCCATTCACGGCTCAGAAACAAAGTATAATGTCCCAAAAACAGAAAGATTGCATAACCAGAGGCAAAATTGCATTTAAATATACCAAAACACTCATAAATCAGTAGTACAGATTAAAGGGAATCCAACGCCCCAAACGACGCTCAAATCGGAGTTCAGACGAAGAAGTTACGCTGAAAACAGTAAGGTGTCCGAACTTGTGTCCGGACGTTGAAGTTCAGACACAGTTCGATTTGAAATCAGAAGGGGAAATTTCAGAGTGTCCGAACATCGAAGCTCGGACCGATGTTCGGACGTTTTACGACAAAAGTTACCTGGTGGAGAAAACAGGACGTCTGAGCTTCAAAGTTGGAAATCGGGGAGTGTCCGGACATCGAAGTTCGGATACGCCCCGAACTTTAAAAATCAGAAGCGCAAAACGCACTGGCCGAACTTCAAAGCTCGGACAGAAGTTCGGACAGTACGAAAACAGCAGTTTCCAGAAGACGAACAGAGCAGAAAAATAATGCAATTCAACACCACGAATTGCCAAATCGATACACACACCAAATCAGTCATAAACTGAAATACCCCAAATCTAATTAATACCTTAAAACTGTTAAATAATGAAGAATTGATCTTGGAATAAATCATTTTAGTTACGCATGCTAATTTATGCATGCAAACGTTACGTAAATTAATATTATTACGCGTGCGCATGCAAACTCACGCATGCAAACGTCACGTAAAAATTGTCGTTCTACCGTAAACGCTAACGGACGTAATTTTACAAACGTCGTAACATACTCGTACAAAATGCTTATGTACATTTATTAACGGGCATTAAACCTGTTACGAAACAAGCTCAACTAGGAGAGCGTCATCTAGGAAAAATATATACGAGCGTTTATACGACTCGGTAAATAATAACGTTCACCGTAAAAACATGAAAAATACCAACGAGCAACGTAAATACTTTACGATTGCCTAAGCATTTATAGATGCTAAAATAAATTGATATACACATTTAAACAATGTAACACCTTATGTTACATAATCTTAATACTTAATATAGATAATAAATATAAAGGAAATGTTATAACATTACATATAACATAAAGTATACAATTTTTCCAAACAGCCCATATTGTCGTTTTGGTATATCATGTTTTGCATTTGTTTTTACACAATTTTACTTGGTAAGACAATTAACTACCCAATGTTCCTACTTTATATGAGAGTACATATTATTGTGACAAGTTAAACATACTAATTTACACCTTGTAAATTACCGTTAAATACACTTGTATTAGCCTAACAAAATCTGTAGCAATTAACACCTAATTAACGGTAGAAACATATACTCAAAATCAAGTAGAAAACCTGTAGCGTGTACTATGTGTAGTGGTAGAATACTTAGGGGTGTAATCAAATAAAAAATTGGAGCAATTACCATATGAATACGGTAGAAACAAGAATTCATAAATACCAAACAAACCTGTAGTGATTCACGGTAATACTCTTGTATTGAATCAAATAAAAAAAAAAGAAAAGAGAGTGCAACATACACTATACATATCAATGACCACTTGCTCATTAATTAACAAAAGGAAACAGCACTAGACTCCCTAACTAACGTGGTGCATGTGCACAATTAATCTAATCAAAATTGTACTAATCAACCTAGCTATATTAATCATGCTATACGTGGTGTAGTGGCTAGCATTACAAAAAAAACTGCAACTTTTGACAATGACAAACCGGTTATATATATATACTTAGGACATGATTTAAATGTCTTATTTAACTGTTAGTATATGCAGGTGTCATATAGTTTGTACTATAGGATATATGCTTGTACGTTTTTAGTTTGTATGCTAGGTCTTATAAATGTATTCCTTTATTCTGTCCGGTCCGGTTATCTTGGACCACTTGACAATATAAGCCTACCTCGGCTTATCTTGTCCCCGTTCTTTTTCTTCATCTCTGTAAACACAAATCATAGAGACACTATCATCGTTCTCTCTCGAATGAGTAATAGAAGAAATCATTGATTCGATCACTGGTTTAATATGGTATCAGAGCACAACATCTGATTTCTTCGACAAATGGAAGACCAACATTCAAAGAAAAATCCTGCCGATGGAGGAAAGGGACCTGCGGAGAAGGGAAATTCATCGACTCTCCAGATCGACCAAAACGACCCATTGTTCGTCGCCGCAACCGAACAAACCGGCCAATCTTTGGCACCGAAGTTCTCAGGCGAAGGTTTCCTCAACTGGAAATGGACAATGGAGCAAGCACTCAGCGCGAAGAATAAAATTGGGTTTATTGACGGTAGTATAAGTCGACCTAGTCCTCAAGATTCCGCAAGAACAATGGCATGGAAACGGGCGCGTTCACTAGTCGTCACCTGGATAATTTCTTCTTTAGCGCCCAACATAGCAAGAAGCCTCATGTACACAGAAGATCCGAAGCAGATCTGGTCTTGGCTCTGCTCTAGGTTTGAGAAGAAGAATATGGCAACTCTTCACAATGTTAAAAATCAGATCGCAAGGCTACGGCAGGGTGAAGATTCGGTGACTGACTACCTTATGAAATCCAAGGAAACATGGGCGGCATACGATTTGGCTAGACCACCAGATACTTGTTCCTGCTGCAATTCTTGCACTCTCCAGGAGAAACAGAGAAAGCGTCGTGAAGAAGAGGAGGCTCTACACTTCCTGATGGGGCTCAATCAATCTTATTCGCAGTTGCGCACCCAGATCCTTGCCGCTAGCGAATTGCCCAGTCTAGAAGAAATTTGCTCCGTCATTATCCAGGAAGAAGAGACCAGACAGTCGACACATCTGGGAGAAGACAATGAGCAACAAACCCTAGCTCTAGCCATGAGAGCGGGAGGTGGTACTTTTTCTGGAAAACCAAAGAATAATTCCCCAAATCCCTCCTACAAAGCGACGACAAAGAAACCCCCAAATAAGGGTAGTACTACGACAAATAGGAAGGATATACCCAAATGCCCCAACTGTGGCAAACTTGGGCACTCCCGAAATGAATGCTGGTGGCTGGTGGGTTTTCCCCCACAAGGATCGAAACAAGAGAAGGAAACACATGTTGGCTCGATCTTAGGCGAACAATCCAAAAGCAATGCGGGAGAAGGAGAATCGCATCTGGAGTCACCGGTTAAGGGTTTCAGTGCTGAACAATTGCAACAATTAGTTTCCTTCCTCAAGCAACAAAAAGATGCCGGAGGTCCAAGCAAACAAGGTGATTTCGGGAATTCTCAGGTAACACCAGAACCATTGCTCTTAACTCTTTACCGTGTTTAACTTCAAGTGTTT
Source organism: Limonium bicolor (assembly GCA_023374045.1). Classification (NCBI taxonomy): domain Eukaryota; kingdom Viridiplantae; phylum Streptophyta; class Magnoliopsida; order Caryophyllales; family Plumbaginaceae; genus Limonium; species Limonium bicolor. Next base: position 24,675 of record JAIOTZ010001753.1, read on the forward strand.
CTTCTGTGCTGAGCAATCTGAAAAACATGTGGATCCTTGACTCAGGCGCCACAGAGCATATCTGTGGGAATAAAGATTTGCTGTCTGATTGCGAATTTTAAATAATGATAGGCAGATTACACTTCCTGATGGGAACAGAAAGAATGTCTGCTATGTTGGAAAATTGATGGTTGAAAACTTGGTTTATCTAACCGGTGTTATGTATGTGACTGGTTTCATGTTTAATATCATATTAGTAGCTAAATTGGTTGAGAAGCTTAATGTGTCTGTTATTTTCGATCAAAATGCTTGTGCATTGCAGGATTCTAGGAAAGGCCAATTACAGAAAATTGGAAGACATGTCTGCGGCTTATACATTGTTGATATGCATGTGTTTGAGTGATTTTGCTTTGAAATGTAATTCTGTTACTGCTGCTCGTGAATTCTGGACCTGATTTGTTCAGGATTGATAATAAAAATGACATTGTTTTGTGGCATAACAGAATGGGTCATACCCCCTTAATGAAATTATCCAAAGTATTAGACATTCATATCCCTAAACATGTTAAAGATACCACCTTACCTTGTGCCATCTGCTACAAGGCCAAGGGTAAACGGCTTAAATTTCCTAAATCCACCATCAAAACTGCCAAAGCTTTTGAATTAATACACATAGACGTTTGCGGTCCCATACAAACCCAAACTCTAGATGGATACAAATATTTTCTAACCATTGTTGACGATCACACGAGAGCCACGTGGGTCACTCTCCTAAAACAGAAATCAGATGCCACACAGAGCATTAAAAACTTTGTCAATCTGGTAGAGAAACAAATGAAAGAGTCCATAAAAACCATTAGGAGTGACAATGCCAAGGAGTTAGGAAAGTCCCACGAAGGGATGGAATTCTACTCTAGCAAGGGCATTGTTCATCAGACACTTGTCCCCACACACCTCAACAGAACAGAGTGGTGGAAAGGAAACAACGCCACCTAATGGAGATTGCCAGAGCCCTCTTATTTCAATCTGGTTTAGATAGAGATTTTTGGGGGTATTGTGTAGAACATGCCTCATATCTGATAAACAGAATACCCAGTAAACCAATACACAACCTAACCCCATATGAGAAATTATATGGATCAAAACCTGACTACAACCAAATCAAGAGTTTTGGCAGCCTCTGCTATATGACCAATGTTGACCCAAGTAGAGGAAAACTTGACCCTCGATCATCCACTTGTGTCTACATAGGAAATTGCAAGCACACAAAAGGATACAAAGTGTTCAATCTGGAAGAAAGAAAAGTCAAAGTCACCCGGGACCTGACTTTCTTTGAAAACATTTATCCCCTTACCAACGATGATTGGAAAAACCGTTCCCCCAGTCCAACAGACCAAAGTATTGATATTTTTCCTCAACCTTCTCTTCATGTGGAAGACGATTCTTGCACGTCTCAGTTTTCTGAGATAAGAGAAGAACCGCCTTCCCAAAATATCATACAACAAGAAAATCCAACACAGGAAGAAGAACCACCTGAAACAAACCATGAGCAAATCCAAGAATCTCCACCTCTTAGACGATCCACACGGCCACATAACTTCCCATCCAAGTACAACGATTTCATTTGCTCCACTAGCATAAACCATAAAGACCTTTTCTCGTCTATCTTGTCAGAAAGGCTTCAGAACAACGATCTTGTTAGTCAATCTCAACCCATCATGAACACTTTGACTGACCATATCCCCAAGTCCACCATCCTTTCTTGTGCCATCTTCCAAGACACAAACAAGATTCTTAACAACATCAATAACTTGAGCGAACCTCCTAACTATCAAACCGCTAGCAAGGATCCAAATTGGATTCAAGCCATGACAGAAGAATTCGAGGCCCTCAAACAAAATGGGACATGGTCCATAGTGGATTTGCCGAAAGGAAAAAAGCCCATAAGCTGCAAGTGGGTCTACAAGACCAAACTAAAACCAGATGGGACACTAGAAAGGTACAAAGCCCGTTTAGTTGTTCGGGGTTTTACACAAAGACAAGGTCTTGATTTTGACGAAACCTTTTCCCCTGTGATAAAACTCACAACCGTTCGTGCTTTAATCATAATTGCTGTGAAAAAAGGGTGGATTTTAGATCAATTGGATGTCAACAACGCCTTCCTCCATGGAGATCTCCATGAAGACGTTTATATGACTATACCCCAAGGGTTGAGAGTCGAAGGGAAAAACAAAGCATGCAAACTCCATAAATCACTCTATGGATTAAAGCAAGCGTCTCGTCAATGGTATGAGAAACTTGCTACATTTCTCAATAGCCTCGGTTTTACCCATTCCCAAAATGATTACTCCCTCTTTGTCAAGAAAAACAAAAACAACATAACATTGTTGGGTATCTACGTAGATGACATCCTAGTGATAGGAAATGATCCCAAAGAAGTAAAGACTCTGAAAACAAAACTCGACAAACAATTCAAGATAAAGGATTTAGGGAGATTAAACTTTTTTCTTGGGATGGAATTCTTAGAGACAAACACTAGCATCATTATGTCTCAACAACGCTACATTAATCAAATTCTTCATGAGTTTGACATGCAAACATGCAAGCCCTCCGTTTCCCCCCTTCCTCTCAATTTAAAGCTGTACAAAGATTCAGGGTCCCAATTAGAGAATCCTACCGTCTATAGATGTCTTGTAGGAAAACTGAATTCCCTCACAAACACCCGTCCTGACATATGTTTTGCTGTTCAGTTTCTTAGCCAGTTCCTTCAATCTCCTACTTCAGAACATCTTAAGGCTGCCTACCACACCCTTTCCTACATAAGAGGCACTTCTAACTTTGGTTTATTCTTCAATAAAAATAAGAACTTTGATCTGGAGGCTTATTGCGACTCAGATTGGGCATCTTGCCCAATCACTCGCAAATCTGTCTCTGGATACTACATTCTTCTTGGAGATTCCCCCCTAAGTTGGAAATCCAAGAAACAAACATCCATTGCTTTGTCTTCCGCTGAAGCAGAATACAAGGCTATGCGTCAGGTAACAGGAGAATTGAGTTGGCTAAGTAGACTCCTAAGTGAAATCGGAGCTCCCAACATAAAACCCATACCTTTAAAATGTGACAACCTCGCAGCTATACACATAGCTCGAAACCCAGTCTCCCATGAACGTACTAAACATATCGAATTAGACTGCCATTTCGTTCGTGAGAAATTGCAGGGAGGTCTTATACAGGTTGAGTATGTTCCAAGCACACACCAGCTGGTTGATCTCATGACCAAGCCTCTGACAGGTAAGAGTTACAAAAACTCTTTCCAGCCTTTGGGATTGCAGGGCTCCAGCACATGACGTTCCAGCAGCAGCTCCATTGTCAACTATCTCACGGGTCTGCGTTCCAGCAGGGTTACATTCCAGACAAAGACTACATTTTCCTGTTTTTTTATAGGCATAAAAATGTTTTTCTTGAGGGGGGATGTTAGTATATGCAGGTGTCATATAGTTTGTACTATAGGATATATGCTTGTACGTTTTTAGTTTGTATGCTAGGTCTTATAAATGTATTCTTTTATTCTGTCCGGTCCGGTTATCTTGAACCGCTAGACAATATAAGCCTACCTCGGCTTATCTTGTCCCTCTGCTTTTTCTTCATCTCTGTAAACACAAATCATAGAGACACTATCATCGTTCTCTCTCGAATGAGTAATAGAAGAAGTCATTGATTCGATCAATGGTTTAATATTAACATGTAAACTTTATGAGTCATCCTTCCACATGTTATAGAATATATTGACAAAATAATACTAGTCCAAACTAGCCCAATGTTACCGAAAATTGCACCAAAGAGGAGATAAGATTAGCATATATAAATCATGAAATAAATGCTACAAAGTAGATCTAGACCTAGGGTATTAATATACTATGTTTAGACAACAAAATAGTCAAGGAAAGAAGCTCAAAATCTAAAGCATGTACCGACAGGATGCATGCCACCGTTTATACATTTACTTTAAAAAAAAACAAATTCTTTACCTCTTGTAATTAACGTGGAGGGTATGTCATTAGATTAACTTTAGTTACCTTTTGTAACTAACGTGGAGTGTATGCAACAAACAAAATTAGAGTAACTTTAGTAAGAAGGAATTTATTAGTGAAAAGTATACCTATACCATAAGAACATGCATGTTGTAAATAAACAATGAAAAGGCTATATAATCAGCCTATGCTTGCCGATAAATCTGTACTAAAATGGGGTAGATTAGCTTGGACTAAACAATGAGATAATTAGCATAAAATTAGATCTAGACCTAAAGTAGTATAGGTGGTAATTGAATAATAAAAGGACAAAGAAATTTGTCAAGCTAATCAGCCATGGGTGCCGATTTTTGGGTATGGTTGGAGGATTTTTGGATGC
>JAIOTZ010001754.1:0-29042 GCA_023374045.1 Limonium bicolor
TTTTGACAACTTTTTAAAAAATATTTTTACATGTATGAAGCATAGAACGTAAAAGAAAACGTGTACAAATGCTCATACAAACCTGTACAAATGTTCACTAAAACATGTACATCCTCACGTAAAAACATGTACATCCTCGCATTAAAAACATATAGATAACCATATAAGCCTATATGAATCTTTAAATATGTACACATTTAGATTAAAACCTGTACATATAAGGAAGAACACTTGTACAAACGGTCATACAAACATGTACAAATGGCCATACAAACATGTACAAATGGTCATACAAATATGTATACATGTTCATTAAAGAACATGTACATTCTCACATTTGAACATGTACATCGGCACATTAAAATATGTACATACATCATCACATTAAAATATGTACATACATCACATTAAAATATCATCATATATATGTAAAAATAATTTTTTTTTTAAGTTGACAAAACATATCTATGTCTGGTCTTGTTTTGAAGAGTTTAAATTTAGGTAAACAATGATATAATTTTTTTATTTTGAACTTATATGAAAAATTACAACAATTAAAAATTTATACGATAAAAAAGAATAATAATTAATAACAAAACTTACTATATATAATCAACATAGACAAATAAACAATAACCGACACGAGACATCAATCGTGGTATGAGTCTCGCCGCAGCAGTGACAAATTTTGATTTGGGATCGCCACACATCGTATCGCCACAATTTCTCAAAGTACGTCCAAAGGGTATACTTTTCTCATCACATGCTCTCTTTCCCTTTTTAGATATGTACTCTCTTTATTTCTTGAATTAAATAGAAATGCGGGGACACGCTAGACTAGAGTGGAGTCAAATCGTAATAATTATTCCTTCTTGTTCAAATTTTACATTTTGTTAGAAAAAGTTTAAACAATCTGGCGTGTTCTTAATTTTAATATGTGAAGAATATTTTTTATTTTTGAAAAAACATAACTAGAGCTCATATACTCCCTCCGTCCTGAATTGACCGTCCTTTTGCTTTATGGCACGTTTTTCCACTTCAATATTAAGCATATAAGATAAAATAATTTTATAAAACTAAATTTTATAACATATAGTTATCATGTAAGGAATCACATGCAAAATTTAAATTTTCAAAATTAATTTATCTTATATGTTAAAAATTGAAGTCAAACGACATGTCCAAATAATAAACAGGACGGTCAATTCAGGACGGAGGGAGTATTAGCTGTGAAATACATCAGGCCACAACCCCACCCATACATCATAGTAATTATCCACCTTTGCCATGTGGCAACTACACGAGCATTCATACTCCCTCCGTCCCTCTGACCGTCCTTTACTATTTGGATATGTCTGACTTCAATATTAACATATAAGAGATATAATTTTATAAAATCTAAGTTTGTAGTAGATTCCTTAGGTGATAAACATTACATTACAAAAAATTAATTTTTCAAAATTAATTTATCTATATGTTAATTGAAGTGGAAAAACGTGCCAAAAAGCAAAAAGACAGTCAAACCGGGCGGAGGGAGTATTAGTTATCACAGCAGTTTTAAATTTCTTAATACATTTTAATATGTCACATCAATAAATAATAGATTTTACTCTCTCCGTCATGAATTGATCGTCCTGGTTGTTTATGGCACGTTTTAAAAATAATTTATAAAACTAAATTTGTAACATATAGTTATTATGTAAGGATCATATACAAACTTAAATTTTCAAAATTAATTTATCTTATATGTTAAAAATTGAAGTCAAACGACATGTCCAAATAGTAAACAGAGAACGGTCCAATTCAGAACGGAGGGAGTATTATTAAGAAATATATTTTTTTATTATTAAAAAATTTATTTATTACAGTAATAAAATTCTAACTTCTCTCGTCTGCTACTTTTTTAAAATTTCTCAACTTTTCTCTATAAATAAAATACTGATTCACTACTGTGAGAAAAATCCTATATTTGAAATAAGATTGATTAAAAAAAGAGAATGTATATTTGCGGAGTAGCTATTAGATAATTTTAAAATGTCATCCACCAATAATAATTCTGTAAGTACAGATTCTTAATTAAGAACCAAAGAGTGAATTCAACCCTCATGCAGTTCTCTTTTAAATCCTTCGTATAAAATCACATGCCAACCCTTCCATATCCCGCTGCATTGTGACATCCAAAACATTTTTAGAGTAGCAAGACTCAAATCATTTACTCCCTCCATCCTGAATTGACCGCCTGTTTATTATTTAGATATGTTGTTTGACTTCAATTTTAATATATAAAATAAATTATTTTGAAAATTTAAGTTTTGCATATGATCCTTACATGATAAACTATATGTTATAAAATTTAGTTTTATAAAATTATTTATCTTATATGTTAATATTGAAATGAAAAAACATGTCATAAAGTAAACATGACGATCAATTTAGGACGGAGGGAGTATATAATTTATAATAATTTGACCATCACTAAAAAAAACGAGCTTACTAATTCTTAACCGCTGAACTATTTCACCCATAAAACTATTGCCGAAGTCTCCGCTACTTGTGGTACACATGGTAATACGGTACTCCCTCCGTCCCACCTTGACTGTCCAGTTACTATTGGACATGTCGTTGATTTCAATATTTAATAAGTAAGATGACTATTTTACAAATCTAAGTTTTGCAATGAAATCCTTATGTGAAAAACTATAGTTGTAGAAATTTGTTTTATAAATTATTTTATCTTATATGTTTAATATTGAAGTGGAAAAACGTGCCAAAAAGTAAACAGGACACTTAGACGGACGGAGTAGTATAATTTATTGATAAAACAACGAATCATAATTAAAAAGAGTAAAAATAAAAGTAAAGGGAGATGTAAAAAAGTCTAACAACATTTACATAAAATATCAAATCTAAATCAACATATATTTGGCGTGTTTGTTATCACGAATTAATTTGTACTAATGTCTATCATTTTATTAAGCACTAAAATCTTGGGTCTATTAGAGGAAAATCAGTAGTAATACTTATTTACTGTCCTTTAATAAACTTATATATTTTTTAGTATCCATGATTCTGTGGATTCCACTTCTATGTGTAAGTAAAGAAATAAAAAACTATTATGGTGTTTGGTGTGGAGGTGGTAGTTAGTGGTTGTTTTGAGGAAGGTCCATGTGGGTCCTGCCTGGGTCCCACATGGGTCCCACGTGGATCATACGTTCTACCCTAATATATACTGTCACATATAAAACAAATCACAAAACAGTCAGACTAAAACAACCACAACGGGCCTATAGTGGTATGGAATCCTATACTTTTATTCTCTTCATCATCTTTATTAGAGAATACTATGATTGACTATACCACTACAATAATAATAAAAAAGTTCTAATAAAAAACTAAAATAAAAATAATTAATAAAAGAAGAAAAAGTGAATACAAATTAATACTAGTTATTGTCTTATTGATGCCCTAAATACAGCTCCCATTTTCTGTAGTCTCCCAAAAATACATCAGTCTATCGTACAACCGGTGTACGATGTTCACGACATTCTCGAACAATCTTCACAATTATTGAACAACTATCACATAAAGTTGAACAACTTTTATAATAACATATGTAACTTTTACATCATATGAACAATCAATACAAAAACTTAAACAACATTTGAATTTAAAATGAACGGTTGTACGACCGGTTATACATAGAATTTGCCCCAAAATACCCACCCTCGTCACTCCTGCTTCCATATGTACATGTACTGTACCCCGGCTACGGTGCTACCCCTCCCCACATTTTTAAATAATAAAGTTAAAATACACTTCTCTTGATCGTCACCAAACCAAACTTCCAGGTTTTTTTAAGAATTTGGTTGGATTCTTATGTTTTATGTATGTAATTATTATGAAAAATATAACTTAAACCCATATCTTTAGAATACATGAATAGATTGAGTTTGTTGGGAGACTTCACTTAAAAACCAATAATTGATGGCTGCGTTCGGGGTTGGTATAAATGTGACATTTTTTTTGGCATATTTGACAGAAAATGCCAAATCATCATCACCGAACAAAATTTTCAAAACAGCTACAAATATCCCAGCACAAAACAACCAAAAACAACCAACAATTTATACTGCAATATAATGATTCGTAACAGAGGCAAAACCAAAAATGTAATTAAGGGACGAGAAAATTTTAATAATATTAATTAATTTAAAATTAATTTTTAATAAATAATTTAAATTTTCAATATTTATATTATTTTTTAAAAATGCTATTATATATAAATTTGACACAAAATTAAATCAAAATTGAAATATATAGATAATATATTATAAAAATTAGTTTATTTCCCTTTTTTATTTTAGTTGTTTTTATAAATTGGTATACTAAATTATAATTAATGAAAATAATATAGAACAATAGTTTTAAACTAGTAGTGTTTTTCTAAATTGTTTATTCAGATACGGATAAATAATCTCTTAAATATTACTATCTACCAATTCTAATAAAATATACTAATAAAAATTACGATGTAAACTTTCATTATATTAAAATTATTAGAGTACTTGTAGTATATTTCAGAAATATCAATATAAGATTCAACTTGCTAAATAATGATTAATTACAAAAACTGTTTGTACAAACTATTATGTTAATATACTTATTTTTCATTTCTTGTATATCCAGTATTAAATTTAAATTATGTTTTGAATTTCATTAAGTAATTTAACTGATAGAATATATTGTTTTAACTAAAAAATATATGTTTAAATAAAATTTTATCAACAATTAAACAAATATAATAATACAATAATAAGTGATAGTTTACAGTCAATATTTTAGTATTAGAAAGAATTGTTTTTTTCATTTCAATGATATTATTTATTCCATTAAAATTAAAATAATCTTAAGTATTAATGCATTCGAAGTTATATTAAATACTAATATATAATCCATAAATTTTATTATTATATATAGCATCTAATATATTTGTTTTAAATACAATGGTTATTTCTTATTTTTGTTCAAATATATGTAAAAAATTATTTATTTATAAATTAATATGTATACATATTAAAATTAATTGTCACTAAAATAATAATAAAGAATAAAATATTAAAGGTTATAATCGAATATCTTTTAACTTATTAACAAAAAATTATTTTTAAAATGTAATATAAAATTTTTAATTGTAACAACGAAAACGGTAAACGCACCACACAAAACTAACTTATTCAAAACAACCAGACGAAACCGCCGCCTGTCGAACACTAGTTTTCAAAACAGCCACAAAACAAAAGCACAAACAACCAGCAAAAACAACCAAAAACAGCAGCCAAAAACAAAAAAAAACTACCGAACGCAGCCGATAACTTTTATAAAATTGTCAGCCCACAATCTTTTTATTTCCAGTTAAGTAGTGTTTGTTTAAAAATCACCATAAACATTCCACTAAACAATAAAATTAACAATTAACAATTTCAACAAAACTATCAATATACAATATACAATTCTCAATTTTGGGAGTAAAAAAATCCAACAGCAAGTCTATAATTTTTATATCAATTTGATCATTTTAAGTTAGAATACATTATAATTTTTTTAAAGATGGTTTAGATATGAATTTAAACTTCAAATGGAAAAGAAAAAATTATACGTGACCGTGTACAGATCTAGTACATTGATCTGGAGAAAGTTTTGTGAACGAAAGAGAGAAAGCGAAACAGAGGGAGCGCGGGAAAGAAAATTCTCGGAGTGAGAATTGTCATCTGTTATTATCAATGAATAGTTCCAGCTTTATATAGCTGATTACATAGAACATAAGTCATCTAAAGTATGCGACAGAACGACAACGTTTAGACAGCTGGAAGATTCTAGTAACATAACAGATAGAAATATAATAGAACAGTTTATTATCTCTACACCCCCCTCAAGGCAAGCATCGAGAGCAAAGATGATTGTCTTGAACAATAGAAAAGGGATTAGCTGACATTGCGGATCCCCATCTTAGGTAGTTGCTGACGATATTGGCGACCATTTAATCCTTTGGTCAACATATCAGCGAGCTGCAATGAGCTAGGGATGTGAGTAACAGCAATCAACCCACGTTGTATCTGTTCTCTAACGTAGTGGCAGTCAATCTCCACATGTTTGGTGCGTTCTTGCGCCACAGGATTAGTAGCTATGAAAATAGCTGATTGATTATCACACCTAGCTCAGATAACAAGCGACTCAGCCAAGCTAATTCCGAAGTTACCCTGCGCATAGCGCGGTACTCAGCCTCTGCTGAGGACAGAGAGACACAAGCCTGCTTCTTGGCTTTCCAAGAGATGGGTGAGCCACCCAATAAAACGTAATAGCCGCTGACAGACCGTCGGGTAATCGAGCAGGACGCCCAATCTGAATCGCAGTAGGCGGTGAGAGTAAAATCACTGCCGCGATTAAATAACAGACCATGATGAAGTGTGCCTCTAACATATTGGAGAGCGTGAATAGCAGCAGCAAAGTGAGATTCACAAGGTTCTTTCAAGAACTGAGAAAGATGTTGAACGGTAAAGCTTAAATCTGGCCTGGTGTTAGTGAGGTAATTAAGCTTACCCACTAGTCTTCTGTATCTGTCTGGATCTGGTAAAACAGTACCGTCTTGCACTGCCAGTTTAACATTCAAATCAAGAGGACTAGCTCTGGAATCAGTAATGTCGTATTTTGCTAGGAGTTCTCTAGCAAATTTGCGCTGTGTAACAACCAGACCCTCTGTTCCTTGTGTGATTTCCAGTCCAAGAAAATAATGAATGCTCCCAAGATCTTTAATTTTGAACTGGTTGTCCAGCTGCTGCTTGAGATTATCAATCTCTGTTGCATCATTTCCACAGACAAGTAAGTCATCCACATATACTCCAATATATACCTGAGAAGTTCCTGTCTGTTTGGAGAAAAGAGAAGTGTCATTGCTCGACCCAACATAACCTTGCAATTTCAGAAACTCAGTGAGCTTCGCATACCATTGTCGCGAAGCCTGCTTAAGGCCATACAAGGATCTGCGTAGCCTGCAAACCTTATTCTTGTCACAACGAATCCCATCAGGTAACTTCATGTAAATTTCCTCGTGCAGATCGTCGTGGAGGAACGCATTGTTCACGTCCAACTGGCTAATGTTCCAACCCCTTTTGACTGCAACAGCTAGAAGAGCTCGTATAGTTGTCATCTTGACAACTGGTGAGAAGGTCTCCGTATAATCAATCCCGTGTTTCTGTGTAAAACCCCTCACGACCAGTCTCGCTTTGTACCGTTCCAGAGTTCCATCTGCTTTGAGTTTAACACGATAAACCCATTTACAACTTATTGCCCTTTTCCCTTTTGGCAAATCTGTTATTTCCCATGTTCCATTGTTCTCTAGGGCTTGTATTTCTTGCTCCATAGCTTTTATCCAATTCGGATCTTTGCTAGCTTCAATGTATGACGTGGGTTCAGGTATGTATGTAGTATTAGCTGTGGTATCACAACTAAAAGAACCAGAACAGGTATGAAACTGCTGTTGCCCGTGAATATCAGTTAAAGTCGAAACTGATAAAAGCGGCCTGCTGTCAGAGACTCGATGGAGTCTATCAGTGATAATGCTAGTGAACAGATCTGTATTGCTGAGAGCAGCTTCGGTACCACCAACGAAATAATCATGTAAATGTGAAGGGGGTCGATGTGTTCTGGTTGAGCGTCTCAAAAAATTATCAGAAGCAGGAGCTATAGCAGTATCTTGATCTGGAACAACAGTGTCAACAGGTGGTAGTTCAACCCTTGACTGTATCTCCTCAGTACCAGTCGCATCAGGTAGAATGTTGCTGTTAACATTCTCCTCTGAGGTTAGAACAGGTGGAACTGCCTCATTAGCAGGTGGAATCTCAATTGATGTCCTCAGGCGAGGGGTATAATCATCATCATCAATATGGTAAGGAGGGAACAAATCATTTTCCTTCTCTCTGTCAGAAGCTTCTTGTTGAGAAAAAGGAAATAGACTTTCATAAAACACCACGTCTCTACTGTGAATAACTTTGTTATCTGTCATTCTCCATAATTTGTGCCCTTTACTGATGCTACTTGGGCCTAGGTAAACACATCTATGAGCTCGTGCATCAAACTTCTGTTTGTGGGGTCAAACATCAGTGGCATATGCCAAGCAACCGAAAGTCCTAAACATATCATAAGAAGGAGGACTCCCATAGAGGATTTCATAAGGAGATTTCCCTCTTAGAACTGATGAAGGAATCCTGTTTATCACATATGTGGCATATAGAACACTGTCCCCCCAGAATTTCAACGACATGTTTGACTGAAAATAAACAGCTCTTGCTGTTTCAAGAATGTGACGGTGCTTGCGTTCCACTATGCCATTCTGTTGTGGCGTATGGGGACAAGATCTTTGATGTAGAATTCCTTTGCTCTGGAAGAATTCTATGTTTTCTCTGGATGCCCCAAGCTCATAGGCGTTATCTGATCGGATGACTTTGATTCTTTTCCCAAACTGTGTTTCGATCAGCAAGACAAAATTTCTTATTAATTTTGAAGCTTCAGATTTATTTTTCATAAGAGAAACCCATAGACATCTGCTCTTATCATCGACGATGCTTAAGAAATAAGCAAACCCGTCATAAGTTCTTTCAGTACAAGGACCCTAGACATCGATATGGATCAGATCAAAACAATCAATACTTCTAGTTTGAGAAATGGGAAAAGGCAATCTGTGACCTTTAGCCTTATTACAGGAATCACATACAAAAATTTCTGTAATGTCACTCTCCTTTATCAGGTTTAACTCTTTCAGTTTTGCCAGTGGAATATGGCCAAGTCTGTTGTGCCAATACACACTCTTATTGACAGATACTAGACTACAAAATTCTTCCTTCGATCTCTGTTGTTGCTGCTCTCGAAGGAAAGACTTCAGTGCTTCAATCTCCAAGATGTACAAACCATTTCTCTGCTGTGCAATCTCTATCTTAGTATTCGATTGTGGGTCCTGCAAAACACAGCAATTCTCATCAAACAGAAGCTTATACCCAAACTGTTTAACAAACTTGCTAACAGACAGCAAGTTGTGCTCAAAGCTGGGAACATATAAAGCATCCTGCAGAATGAATTCCTTCCCAAACATGATGTCTCCTTTCATGCCAATAACCTGCGTACTTCCATCTGGCATTGAAACAACATTATCTCTTTTCAGAATTTTCTCATTACAAAACAGCATTTTATTGCCGCTGAGGTGATCCGTAGCTCCTGTATCAACGATCCAGCGCCCTACCTGAACTTGAACAACATTAACAGAGACATCTTGGCACTCATGAATCTTATTATTAGAAATCATAGTACCTGCAAAGTTGCAGGAATGAGTCTCCTCCTGTTTCTCATTGATTTTCTGGAGGTAACCGATCAGCATATTAATCTGATCTCTCGGCAGATTCAAACTCCCTTCATCAGCAACTTCTTTTCCAGTATCGACATTCCCAATAACATTGCCTGCCATTTTCTTATTCTTCCCAAACTTCCAGCCATTGGGATATCCGTTTTTGGCATAGCACCTATCCACAGTATGCCCTTGCTTTCCACAGAAACTACAGTTCTCCCTTGCTTTCTTTCCTTTGTTCTGCTGCCATCTCAACTCTTGTTGAGGTGTGTGACTTCCAGTGACAGAATTAACAAAAGTACTTGATTCTCCCACTTCTCTTTTCTTTTTACCACTTTCTCTTTGACTCTCTTCTGATAAGACCAAGGAATACGCAGTTTCCATTGAGGGAATCGGTTTCGTCATGAGAATATTTCCTCTTATATTCACATAAGCTTCACCCAATCCCATCAGAAAATCGAACACCTTATCCTCCTCAAGAGTTTTTCTTACTTTCTCAGCCTGTTCACATTTACAGCACTTACAGCTAGCGAGATTAACAACGGAGCTTAACTCATCCCAAATCCGTTTGAATTTGGTAAAATAAACGCTAACGCTGTCTGATCCCTGTTCTAGATTACACAGCTCCTTTTTTAAGTTGAACCGCCTGGTTCCATCGATCTGATCAAATCTTTCCAGTAAACTGTCCCAAATCTGCTTAGCAGTCGTACTATAGACCAAACTCTCACACAGATCTTTTTCAAGCGCATTCAACAGCCACGACATGACTAATCCATTACATCTATCCCAAGCTTTTCCTTGTTTTTCATCGCTATCAGATCTAGCGATTTCACCATTGATCAGACCTAATTTGTTCTTTGCCATTAACGCTATTAAGACTGTCCTCTTCCAGGTTTGAAAACCAGATCCGTTGAACTTAGATGCTAGAATCATACCTGGATGATCAGAAGTATGCACATAGAGAGGATCCGATGGATCTGCCCCAGACTCTCTCGTTCTTCCACTCGTGATAGTCTCCAGAAGCTGTTCGATCGAATTGCCGCCTGTGTCCGCCATGATCTAGTATGGATCCGATGCAGAACAAAGATGAACAAGCAAAGCGATCAGCTCTGATACCATGTACAGATCTAGTACATTGATCTGGAGAAAGTTTTGTGAGCGAAAGAGAGAAAGCGAAACAGAGGGAGCGCGGGAAAGAAAATTCTCGGAGTGAGAATTGTCATCTGTTATTATCAATGAATAGTTCCAGCTTTATATAGCTGATTACATAGAACATAAGCCATCTAAAGTATGCGACAGAACGACAACGTTTAGACAGCTGGAAGATTCTAGTAACATAACATATACCCCTCCGTCCTGAATTGACCGTCTTGTTTACTATTGAACATGTCGTTTGACTTCAATTTTTAACATACAAGATAAATTAATTTTAAAAATTTAAGTTTTGCATATGATTCCTTACATGATAAACTATATGTTACAAAATTTAGTTTTATAAAATTTTTTATTTTATATGTTTAATATTAAAGTGGAAAAATGTGCCATAAAACAAACAGGACGGTCAATTCAGGACGGAGGGAGTAGAAATATAATAGAACATTTATTATCTCTACAGACCCTCAAACGAAATGTAAATTCTTCTGAAGAGCTGAATTTATAATGACTGCGTCAATAAAAACGGAAAAATAAAACTCTTTCTAAAGAACTCCTGACAGAAACCCGCAAAAAGTCGGACACTGGTAATTGATTTTGTCGATTCCGAATAACGCAATATTAATGGAGGACAGAGAAGACTACTCTCATCCCTTGGTCCACAGACCGTTTCATTGAACTTGGCGAGTCGCTCACGGAACCTAAAGGACCAATTCGTCATTTCAATATTGCACCCACTGGCCGGCGATCAATCCACCTGCCCTCCTCCTTATAAGGTGAGCAAATCAGCAACCGGGACTCCCCCAATCCCTTTCCCCCTTATTTCTATTCACCCGTCCCCTTTTTCTCCCTATTCAATTTTGAGTGAAGGGCACCCGCAACCCCAATTCCCCCCGTTTCCGGTACCCGTCTGTAACCCTTCCCAGATTTCTCTGTAAATAGGTTCCCTCCTTCGTCTGTTCTCTCTCGTACTATTTGAAAATTCGCATCATCGCCGAAATTGCCGTCATCTTCCTTTTTTGGGGGTGACTGTAATTTGCTTATCGCAGTTCAAATCCAGCCTTTATCCGAATTCTCCAATTTCCCGGAGGAAGTGAAGAAAACCCAAATGGGATTTGACAAGGAAGCCGGGTCGAGCTCCTATTCAATCCCAATCACAATCCCAAGGGAGGACACACCCTTACTAGCTAAGAATCAACAACGCCAATCCTCCCAGTTCAAGACATTCGCCAACATCTTCATAGCAGTAGTTGGATCCGGTGTTCTCGGTCTCCCTTACACTTTCAAGCGATCCGGATGGCTTTTCGGAGTCTTAACCTTATTCTTAATCTCCTTGCTGACATACCACTGTATGATGTTACTCGTCCAAACTCGTCGAAAACTCGAATCCCTAAACGGATTCTCTAAAATCAACTCCTTTGGCGATCTGGGCTTCTCCGTTTGTGGCCCCGTCGGGCGATTCGCCGTTGATGTGATGATCATCCTCTCCCAAGCAGGGTTCTGCGTCAGCTACCTTATCTTCATAGCCAACACCTTTGTTCATCTGTTCAGCAACTCATCTTCATCCGGGTCTCCTGGGCTGTTGGGTTTCGGCTCAAAGACGTGGTACGTCTGGGGATGTTTCCCATTCCAATTGGGTCTGAACTCAATCCCAACTCTGACTCACTTGGCTCCAATGAGTATTTTCGCTGATGTCGTTCAGATTGGAGCAATGGGAGTCGTGATGGTCCGCGACACCGAGGTTTATATGCAGAACAAGCCTGCTACCGAAGCATTCTGGGTGGAATGTGCTGTTTTACTGTGTTGGTGTGTGTTTATGCATTCGAGGGAGTTGGCATGGTCTTGCCGTTGGAATCTGAGGCCAAGGAGAAGGGTAAGTTGGAAAGACTCGGAGTGTCAATGGCGGCCATCTCATTGCTCTATGGTGGATTTGGGGTTCTGGGTTACTGGGCTTTTGGTGAGGAGACCAGGGATATCATCACCACCAATATCGGAGCTGGGGTTTTGAGCATGGTGGTTCAGTTGGGTCTGTGTATAAATCTGTTCTTCACATTCCCATGATGATGAACCGGTTTACGAGGTTGTGGAGCGGCGGCTGACGGACGGAAGCTACTGCGTGTGGGCTAGGTGGGCGGTGGTGTGGCGGTGAGTTGGGGCTCTGTCGGTTCCAAATTTTGCTGATTTCTTGTCGCTTGTTGGGAGCAGTGTGTGTATTGGATTGGGATTTGTTTTTCCTAGTTTTCATTTGTTAGTTTTCAGAGATGAAATGGGAAAAGCGTCAATGGCTTCTGATGTGGGGATTGTTGTCATAGGTGCTGTCTTGCTGTATCTGGGACTTGGACATCTCGTTGAGATCTTCGGTACCAAGGCTTAATTTTATTTAGCCATAGCTTAAGCAGATTGAGTGACACTTCAATCCTATCTGCCTTGCTGTAATATATTTGTCGGTGTTTATCTGTGTATTATGTCCGGAGTAATGGCACTGAGCTTCTTTCCTGAAGGATTTACTTTAGGGTGAACTATCTAAGTCATCTTGTGGTTTGTGATCTAGTTAAGTCAAGCTGTGGATAAATAGTAGTGTGATTGGTCATCATTTGTGGTTTAGGCCTCTTTTGTCAAAGTGCGAATAAGTGGAAGTGCTGCTAGCCTGATTTGTTTATACACGTTAAGTCGGTATGAATTGTTTTTGGTGATTTGGGTTACCTCAGTTTGGTGGAGATATTTTGCACTCTTTATTTCAGGCCAGTTTTTCCTTTTCTTTTCGAATAGAGATTTAGGACTAAATGTTTAACCCGACTCATGGTTACGATCATTATCCGTTAAGACATTTATTTTTCGAAAATAAGTCCATATACTATGTCATATATAGAGTGGTTACAATCCTAATAGCAATAATAGGAATACCAAGGAAATTAAGAAAGGAAAAAACACATTACAAGGGACACTAATAAAAAACCATATTTTTTGGTCACAGTGGTTGTAGGATGATTACATCCAAGGGTAATTTTGTAATTTTGAAAATAAGAGAAGGGGTGGTTTTGTAATAGAACATAGGGAAATGATGGTTTTGTAATTAAAAATCTGGGAAGATGGACAGCGTATTCACGCGTGCTTTGTATTTTTCTTTTCTTTTTTCCTTTTATTTATCTTTATCACAACATCAATAATTTAAATGATTATTTTTTTAATATATAAGTCCAAAATAAAAAAAATTATATCATTCTCATCAAGCTCTTCAAAATAAGATCAGTTATGAATATATTTTGATAACTTAAAAATAAATTATTTTTACATGTATACCATGATATTTTAATGTGAGGATGTATGTACATATTTTAATGTGAGAATGCACATGTTTCAATGTGATGATGTACATGTTCAAATGTGAGAATGTACATATTCTTTAATGAACATGTGTATATGTTTGTATGATCATCTATACATGTTTGTATGACCGTATGTACAAGTGTGCATCCTTATATGTACAGGTTTTAATCTAAGAATGTATATATTTAATGATTCGTACATGTTTATATGACTATTTATATATTTTTAATGCGATGATGTACATGTTTTTACGTGAGGATGTACATATTTTAGTGAACATTTGTACAGGTTTGTATGACCATCTGTACAAGTTTTTTTGACGTTATGTGCTCCATACATGTAAATTTTTTTTTAAAAAGTTGTCAAAATATATTCATGACTGGTCTTGTTTTGAAGAGCTTGAATTTAGGTGAACAATGATATAATTTTTTTTTCATTTTGGACTTACATATATTAAAAGTTACAATAACTTAAAGTTTTTGTGATAAAAAAAAACAAATTATAGGGGTGGCAGAGGCGCTTAAACTTAAAAATAAAAAGCAGCGCAGGGATGTAGCCACTTTCGCTACATCTAGCTGTGGGCAAGACATGCCGAATAAAAAAAGAGCAAGGTAGACATGAAACCACAATCATCATGCGAGATCGCATCACCACAATGAAGAGTTGATAGCTCTCGGTAAGCCTAAAAAAAGTACTTAATTGAGGTTAAGAAAGTGCATAGAAAGAAACCACGATGCTTATAGATTCATATAAGATCAGCCACAAGACTGGATATAAGACATGGACACAAAACCGAACAAAGGAAAATAGACATTTGTTTTAAAATAGCCCCTAACGAATTATGGAAGGTGGGGACTGTCTTGTCCATAAAGTGCTCAGTTGGATCCCAGTTCATTAACACAAAAGGAACCTCTCTGCAGGTGCAATTAGGCCCCGTTCTCAATCGTAACTCCCCGAGATTATCTTATTGATGTGACATCTTATTTATTTGAAACCCCTTCACAGATGAAACACCAAAACGCTACATGAGGCAGCTTCTTCAGATAATCTACCAATTTAATCTACCTAGAGAGCGGGGCCTTAATAGTCATTGAAAGTCCCAACTCTTGCCACATAGTTATATCACAATTCATAACCTGAATGTATAAAATAATATCATACAAGTGGTGGCTAATTGATGACGTAGAGCTGGCCTCGAGCTCGTGGTGGCCATCGGGAATCTGCAAAAGGGAACCACCATCTAAACCCAGTAAACAATTGCAGCACCTCCTGCCACGTTGTATGTGAGATATAGAATGACCAAGAGGGGACTAGCAGCGACCGACTACAATACCGCTTAGTGCAAGGGAAGCAATGGAAGCCACCAGCAGCAAACGATTTCATGAAAAGCCTACTATGGCACCAGATGTTGTCGCCGAGCGGATCCATCACAAGACCAGCATGTAGATGCTGGATCAAGTCTTCACGTATAGAGCCCCTCCCTTCTGGCTCCAGGCGCACCACTGTCTTGCTAGCCTCCCTCAAGAGAAGGAAAACAGAGATGGCATGAAGACCATCAACGCAAGCGATGCCATTAACTAAAGTCAGGCGCGCCAGCTGGCGACCAACAGACCATAGAACCAGATTCCTCCCTTTGTGCAAAGCTGGAAAACTTGAGCTGAATTCGTAGATGAAGCAACAAAACAAGAACAGCACAGCGACCTTGAAGCTCTCCGTTTGGGAATCAGAAGCGTTAGTGACGCGGTAGGTGGAACAAAGCTCCTTCCACCACCGAGGGACGTCCAACGCGATCCCCAAATGTAGATCAGAACGTTACCATTGCTGACAAACCTAAACACCCAACTAGATAACAGAAACAAAACAAAGCAAACTAGACAAAGAAGAAACGACATACTAACATTAGAAGACATGAAATCTTTTGATCTCTACATATAAGCCAAACTGCCTTTTACAATAACCATTATTCTGGCGGAAGAAATTCAAGGAAAGATGGATAAGTTAACAAGGTTGAGCCCACGCCATTGCAGGAGATAATTTGGAAACAAACGTGGAACTACTAGAAGCTCTTAAGGGAAACCAGGACAAACTCTCTCTTAAGAGAGAGAAAGAGTGTAACACCCTGGATTTTTGCCTCAAATGAAAGTATACGATGATACGAATCTAACACCGCAAACAGAATCAAAAACGGAGTTCAAACGAGTCTTAAAACTGAGAAACAAGATCTGTTTGGACTTGTGTCCGACCTTGGAAGTTCAGACACAAGTCAAAATAAAAACCATGGTGTGCCCGGACATTGAAGTTCGGACGGAAGTTGAACTCCAACCCCCAGACATGTCCTCGCACTCTATCTGGACATGTATGTCCGGACACTTCAAAACTGTGAAAATAAAATCGCTCTCGGGGCCTGTCCGAACTTATATTAGGATTAAGAGGCGACACATTACATCAAGACAAGTCCATAGAAGGCAGTAACTGCCCAATACTACTAAGGGTAACAAATTAATGAAAATGAAATCCAGGTAGCCAGGACTTAATCAACACCAACGTACTAGGTACAACAGCTAGGTTCCATATAGAAACCAACAGAGTCCAAACAAGACAACTGACAAAACACGGCCAAAGCAACAATCAAACATAGCCATAAAGTATCTTATTAGTTGATCTCTTTGAGATAATCACTTGGGATGGAGATTGGTCCTTTCTCGTGAACGAGTTCGACCACAAGAGTTGGCTCTTGAATCGGGGTAGCTGATTTTCCTTTCTTGTTTCCTAGGGGAGAGCTCTTCCTATTGGTTTCATCCTCAATAGTCACCTCAGTGATTCGACGATCTAATGCAACCCAGGTATCCAGGACTAAATCGACACCAAAGTACTAGATGAGAAACAAAGCTAGGTTCCATATAGAAACCAACAGAGTCCAAACAAGATAAACTGACAAAACACAGCCAAAGCAATAATCAAACATAGCCACAAAGTATCTTATTAGTTGATCTCTTTGAGAGAATCACTTGGGATGGAGATTGGTCCTTTCTCATGAACGAGTTCGACCACAAGATTTGGATCTTGAATCGGAGCTGCCGATTTTCCTTTCTTGTTTCCTGAGGGGGAGCTCGACTTATTGGTTTCGTCCTCAATAGTCCCTTAGTGATCCAACGATCTAATGTGAGTTTTCTATTGGCGCTCCATGATCTTGAATCTCGTTCTTCCTCCATGGTCGCAAGGTTTTGGTCAAATTGATCAAGCTATTGGCCAACTTGGGCCCCTATACGACTTGAAAGGGACTGTCCGTAGCCTGCCACAGTACCTAAGGTCGCATGCATCTCTTGAGTCTTCTTAGCTAATTCTAGAGCCTTTTTAGTGTGTTTGACCAAACCACATGCAACTTTCCAAAGGTCATCAGCCCCATCAGTCTCTGCATGTTGACCAGACCGTGGGTTGGATGCTTTGAGCCAGTAGCCATGCGGGAGAAGGTCGAGGCTAATGGTGGCCACGGGTCCGGTTCCACCGGTTCCGGTTCCGGAAAATGTGTATTCGTATTCGGAACCGGTCTGGGCGGTTCCGGTTCCGATTCCGGTTCCGGTTCTGAAATCTGGATTCGCTTCGGATTCGGTCAAAAAACCGGTTCCGGCCGGTTCCGGTTCCGGTTCCGGTTCTGATCGGTTCCGACCGGTTCTGGAGCGGTTCCGGAAAGATTCGATTGGCTCCAGTTGCTTCGTTTTAGCTCCGATTTGAGATCCGTTTGAGCGCACACGTTGCTCCTTTCATCCACTTTACTCCTAGATAGGTTATTCTTCAAGTTTATAATCTTAAATGTGTAAGAAACAAAGACTTAGGAATTTTTATTGAATTTACAAAAAATAAGGAACAAAGAGAATTTTATTATATGATTCACTGCCTCATTAAAAGCTTATTAGGTAAAAACCCATTGGGAAAACCTTAATAAGGAAAAAGAGTACAGCTACTAAGAGGTTACATGATTTCAATTTGCAAGTCTTAAAAAAAGATTACATGGAAAGACAGTAATACTAAATTACTAATACATTCTAAAACATTACAAGATAGAAGTCCTAAGTGGTGTTATCCCCATTCATCTCATACCAATCATCATGTTGGCCTTCATAATGCAATACACGTGCTTGGGATCTAACGGCTATTTTCTTCAGAGGAGCGCGCGCCCGAGACCCAAAACGATCTCGTTTTGGCCCGATTCCAACGGTAACTTCAACCGGTTCCGGGGCGGTTCTGGTTCCGGTTCCACCGGTTGCGGTTCCGATTCCGGTTCCCGGTTCCGAATCCGATGACGGTTCCGACCGGTTCCAACCGGTTCCGAGCGGTTCCGGTTCCGGTTCCGGGTCCGGTTCGGGCCCGAATCTCACAACATGTATTCGTATTCGGAACCGGCTGAGGCGGTTCGGTTCCGGTTCCGGTTCCCACCGGTTCCCGGCCGGTTCCGGTTCCAATCGGTTCCGGGTAGAACCGCCGGTTCCGGGTAGAACCGGACCCGATGGCCACCATTAGTCGAGGCCAAAAATAGATTTGTTTGGGCACTCCTTGATCTGGTGGGTGAGCATACCACACTTAAAGCATATGGTTGATAGTTTCTTATAGGTGACTCAGAGGACTGACTCCACCCCTTCAATCGAGATGCTGATACACCTCAGGATCAGCTTAAGAAGATCTAGAAGGACCTTAACAAGAAGGTAATCTTCATTTAGTTTCCCATCTTCTTCTCCATAATCCAAGAAACAGCCGATTTGTTTGACCAATTTTGTAGCATAGTCCTTGTGGTAGAGGAAGAGGGGAGCATCGTGGATCATTGCTCAGATAAGAACATATGGCATTTTAAACTAGAAAAAACCAAAGGTACTACATAAGCTCTTGAATAATTTATGAATAAGATGATACTCTTCCAAAACCAACATATCATTACCTTAAAAAGTAGTTCTAAGATAACTATAACAAAGAAAACCATAGTAAAAGTGTAAAAGTATATGAGACTAACCTCAATCAAATTCATTGTTTTCTCCTCCCGTACTTGCTACTTTATAACAAGTCACGGTTGTGGCCTCATTTCCATTATCATTGGCAAGTGATAAAATTGAGCTCTTAACCTAAATTAACCATGCTTTAGAAGTTAATTAACCTTTTTCACTCTAGAATTGAAGATCATTTTTTATTGGTCTTGTTCCTAGTCCTTTCATTATGGGCATGCTAACTACACAATTGATCTTACTCCATGATGTAACTTAGTGACCATATTGAACATGACAAAATATAGATTTTTCAATTTTGAAAACTATTGATAAAAGGGGGAATTAAGTTATTACATACTTGTTCACTAAAAACATGATAATGCATACACTCTTCAATAATTCATGAGAGAAATGATACACATACAAATCAACATAGCCTTTATCCATTATAAAAATTCTTGAAGGATAATTCATAAACTATACAATCCTTATTACAAGGTACAAAACTATATGAAATGACCTCAGTAAAAGTTAAAATTTTCATCCATCATATTTGCAACAGCTAAGATCAATTGATGTCGGATTAATTGTCTTCTGAAGAATGGATTTCTCTTTTACTGCATCGGCTAAGGGAGATGAAACAAGAAGGGTTTCCAAGAAACGTGCCGTCTCTGACTGGGAGATTGACAATGCCTTTTCTGGGCTGGCTGTCATGGACAGGAGTGGATCGCAACAGCTTAAGGATGATGTTGGGGTCCGCCAGAGTTTTTGTGAAGTTACTAAAGGAAGAGGGGAAATCCAAGAGGAAATTGTTTCAGATGACGAGTTCTCCGAATGCGAGGATATGGGCTGCGATGAAGATCAGGAGGAGGATGACCCATTATGCCCTTCGGTCTCCCTTTCAAGGAAGATTGTTCAGGGTATTAATCAGAAATGGAAGAAGGCGGTGATCATCAAACTTTTAGGTAAATTTTTTCCCCTGCCTATATTGGTGGATAGATTATCTCAAAGGTGGAATCTGAAGGGAAAGTTCGATGTTCTAGCCATTGGAAATGGTTATTTCTCGGTAGTTTTTGAACTCAGGGAGGATAGAGATAGAGTGTTATATGGGGGACCATGGAAAATTGCAGACCGGTATCTCACTGTTAGACGTTGGAGAAGGGATTTCGATACCAAATCTGAAGCTTTGGTTAATCTTGATGTGTGGATAAGATTTCCGGATTTGGGTTTGGAGTATTGTGTGAGGAATGTTTGAATGAGATTGGTAGTAAGTTTGGAAAAGTAAGGAAAACAGAAGTTATCAAATCAAGTTTGGGTTTTGCTGTTAGTGGGCGAGTTTGTGTTAGTATTGATCTCACGAAACCGCTAATAGGGAAGTTCAAACTCCAGAAGAGAATTCATAAAGTAATGTATGAAGGATTACATTTATTATGCTTTGAGTGTGGTTGTTTTGGTCACCAGAGGGACTTCTGCCCCCTGAAGGAAGATGATAAGGCTGTTGTGAACGAGGGCGGCTATAAGATGGTTCAGAAGCCCAGTCAAGATGATAACTCCCATCTGACGGAGAATTTTGGTCCATGGATGAAGGTTAGTCGTAGGAGGAGAACTAACCAGAAGAAAGGGGCCGAGAAGATCAGTAGTAATCCTCACAAGCCTGCATCCTCTATCCCTCTAACCAAAGAGAGTGTCCAAAAGAATTCTCAGCTGTTCAAGATCCTAACCCGGCTAGCAATAGATTTGCTGTCTTGAGGAAAGAGCTTCCTGCCTCTGTTCCTGTAACCAAGGTAACCCTCCAAGAAAAGAAAGGCAAAGATAAGGTTGGTATGGCCCCTCTGGAGAAAGTTGACCAGTGTTCAGCGATGGAGTCTTCTCCTGGGTTCGTGATATCTACCTCTCCGACCCGGACTACAGAAGCTGAGGCCCCAAGGAATCTTCCAGCTAAGTACCCTAACCCTTTTCAATTAGATGGGAAGGCTGATTTAGCTGCTGTTAGTAATGATAATCCTTCTGATTTGAATGTGAATGGTAGCAAGTCTACTGCTTCTGTGATTGATATTAGTAATGGTTAATGCTATTTTGTTTTTCTGGCCTTCTTTGTTGTGTGCATCCATAATGAATGTGAATTTTAAAGTATTGGCTTGGAATGTTAGAGGCGC
The DNA here is from genome assembly GCA_023374045.1 of Limonium bicolor. Taxonomy (NCBI): domain Eukaryota; kingdom Viridiplantae; phylum Streptophyta; class Magnoliopsida; order Caryophyllales; family Plumbaginaceae; genus Limonium; species Limonium bicolor. Next base: position 21,000 of record JAIOTZ010001754.1, read on the forward strand.
TGGAAAAATCTCCTTTCTTCCGGCGGTTAATGAGTTGATTAGGGTAAATAACCCTGACATCCTTTTTCTTTGTGAACCTCGGGTGAGTGGCCCTAGGGGCCTTGATGTTATTTCTAAGATCAGGTTTTCCAATCACTTCTTTGTTGAGGCGTCTGGTTTTAGTGGGGGTTTGTGGTTGTTCTGGAACAACAATATCTCTTTGGCTGTATTAAAACACAACAGGCAATTTATTCATGTCTGCATTAGTTTTGGTTCGTTTCCTGTCTTTGCTACTTTTGTTTATGCCAAGCCTACGGACAATGATAGGATTAATCTTTGGAGTGAGTTGTCCTCTCTTAATATTGGGCCTGATGTATGTTGGTTCATCACTGGTGATTTCAACTCTATTTTATCTCTTAGGGATAAAAAGGGTGGGGTTAGATCCATAAATAGGGGTAGCTTGGCTTTCATTGATTGGTTCAATAATTCCAATTTGATTGAGATTCCCTCTAAAGGCAATTCTTTCACTTGGTCTAACGGCTCAATTTTTGTTAAGTTGGACAGAACCTTAGTTTCTAGTAATTGGTTTGATATCTTTAGCCATAGTTGGGTGGATGTTCTCCCTAGGATCAGTTCTGATCACAGCCCTATTATCTCTAGTTTTAATAGTTTTCTGCCTCAGGCCAGGGGTGTCAAACCCTTTCGATTTCAAGTGGCCTGGTCTACTCATGAGGATTACAAGAATGTCATATATGCTAACTGGAATAATAGTTGGTCCCTTAGCGGGAATCTTAATCATCTCATTTCTGTTTTATCTAAGTGGAATGTTGACCATTTTGGGAATATTTTCCATCTGAAAAAAAGATTAACAGCTAGAATTGCTGGTATTCAAAAGAAGCTTGAGTCTCATCAGTCTATCTATCTTAGACAGCTGGAAAAAGATCTCTTGAAGGAATATGAGCTTATCCTAGTGAGGGAAGAGCTGTTTTGGTTTCAGAAATCTAGAGAAAAGTGGATCATGTATGGTGATAGGAATTCCTCCTATTTTCATAGGAAGCTGAAAATCAGGAGGGCTAAAATGAAAATCCTTACTCTTTCTGATAGCAATGGTAATACCATTGAGGGTTTGGAGAATTTAAGAAACCTTGCTTTAAACTATTTTAAAGATCTTTACAGTCATACCCCGTAGACTCCTTCGAATCCTTTGGGTCATGATTTTCCCCTTATTGATATGAGTATCCTTGATTTATGTGCCTCTTCCCCTTCTAATTTGGAAATTTCTGATGTTGTCAAATCCATGGGCAATTTTAAGGCTCCTGGACCTGATGGGTTCCAAGCGTGGTTTTATAAGAATCATTGGGAGTTGATTCAGGGGAAGGTTGTGGATTTAGTTAGTCGAGCCTTCCAAAACAGTTGTGTCCCGGTGGATATTAACTCTACTCTTCTTTGCTTGATCCCGAAGATTAATCCCCCTGAAACCATGAAGCATTTCAGACCCATCGCATTATGTAATGTGTCATATAAAATTATTGCTAAACTCCTTGCTAATAGGCTTAAAGCCTTTTTACCTGATGTCGTTTCCCCTCTCCAAAGCAGTTTTGTTCCTGGTAGGCATATCCAGGACAATCAGATCATCATGCAGGAAGTTTTATTTTCCATGAATAAAACCAAGTGTAGAGAGGGTTGGGCCATTCTTAAAGTAGACCTTGAGAAGGCTTATGATAATCTTTCTTGGTCTTTTATTAGGGAGACTCTCTCCTGTCTGAATCTTCGTCTCTGTTTTATTAATATTATTATGTCTTGTGTGGAATCTGTTAGTATGAAAGTTCTGTGGGAAGGTAGTCAGTCGGACAGTTTTAAACCGTCTAAGGGCCTTAGGCAAGGCGACCCTTTATCCCCCTACCTTTTTGTCCTCTGCATGGAGAGGTTGTCCCATTTAATAATCAAGCTGTGATTGGGAAGGATTGGATTCCTATTAAGCTTAGTAGAATTGGCCCCTCAATTTCGCACTTGTTCTTCGCTGATGACATTATCTTACTTGGCAGTGCCTCTATAAATAATGTCACTACTATGATTAATGTGCTGAATGTTTTCTGTGCTGCCTCTGGTGAGAAAATCAATTTGAATAAATCTAGTATTCTTTTCTCTAATAATGTTAGCCCTGCCAGGAAAGTGGTTATTAGTAATCAGATTAATATTCCCCTAGCGGATAGATTGGGGAAATACTTGGGTCTTAACTTAATTAATGGAAGGAGACTCTCTAGTAACTTTGATGATCTTGTTGATAAGGTTAATAGAAGAATATCTGGGTGGAAAGCTAGCTCTCTCTCCTTTGCTGGGAGGCTGGTCCTTGTTAAATCTGTACTAAGTGCTGTCCCCACTTTTAACATGATGAGTCAGAACATCCCCCAATCGACCTGTCAAAAATTGGATAGAATCAGTAGAGCTTTCCTGTGGGGTCATAAGGACAGTGAAAGGAAACTGCACACTATTTCATGGGATAAGATCTGTAGATCAAAACAGGAAGGAGGCCTAGGACTAAGAGACTCCAAGACCATGAATAAAGCGTGCTTAGCTAGACTGAGTTGGAGACTCCTTAATAACCAGGATAGTCTTTGGGCTAGGATTCTTCTGAATAAGTATAGTACTTCTAATACAAGGACCACCTCGAGCACGTGGAAAAACATAGAGGATTCTAAGGATATTGTGGCTAGGGGTTCTCGATGGAGGCTTGGTAATGGTAAAACTATCAGGTTTTGGACTGATAAATGGCTTGCTGATTTCCCCCTTAGTGATGTCCTAACTACCTCTACCTCTGACCCGATTGATAGAAACTGTACAGTAGAGGATATGTGGGATGCAGATAGTGGGTGGAAATGGGAGCTGTTTTCTGATAAAATCCCGGCTGATATGTGTAATAGATTGGCCAGTAAAGCAATTTTGGTTACAGACCTAGAGGATACCATTTATTGGGTGGGTAATCGTAATGGGGAACTCTCTGTTTCTTCAGCTTATGATCTCATTCGCAATAGAGGTCCTAGTAGTACTATATGGAATCTGATTTGGGGGCTAAAGGTTCCTGGTAGAGTTAAGACATGTCTTTGGATGGTTGCACATGATGGTCTAAAAACGAAAAATCTTCTGTTTAGGCGTGGACTTATTGCTAATGACTGTTGTGATGCATGTGGTAAGTCTGAAGATTTAAATCATATTTTTAAAGATTGCCCGGTTAATTTAAAAGTTTGGTCCCATCTGTTGAAGGATAAGGTCCAGTTAGACCAGTGGGTCGATTGTGATCTCAAAGTTTGGATAGAAAGTAACTTAAGACAGACCAATTTACTGTCATTTAGCTATGCAAAGTGGCCCCAGATTTTTGCTGTTACTTGTTGTTATTTGGTTCTGGCGTAACCGGAAGTTTCATAATAATATCTCTGAGATAGACTTACCAATTTCTCTGTTGTCTATGAAGTTGCAGGCGTGGCTCGATGTGGTATCGGTTAACCAACTGCAGGACAAGGTTGTTGTGTCTGAACAACAGAGATGGGCTCCCCCTCTAGATGGCTGGCTCAAAATAAATGTGGATGGTGCAGTGACGTTTGGGGAGGCAGCTGCAGGAGGCTGCTGTAGGGACGTCAGAGGTTCTTGGGTTGCTGGATTTTCGCATTTTCTGGGGACTACAAGTGTTCAAGAGGCAGAGCTCTGGGCAGTTCTGGACGGGCTGCGTCTGGCTAAGATCAGAGGGTGCTGCTCCATTGTTTTAGAGTCTGACTCTGCTGAAGCTGTCAAGTATATCAATACTTCAAGAGGTGGGACGCACCCTCATGAGGGTCTGTTTAAAGCTATTGAGAATCTTAGTCTAGAGTTTAATAATTGCCATTTTGTTAAAGTAAGGAGGTGTATCAATGGTGTTGCTGATTCCATAGCTAAGATAGCTTTGGAAAATAGGCAATCGTTTACGGTTTTTGCTAGCCCCCTGAGCAAATTAAACAGCTGCTTGAAGCTGATGTAAACCATTTCGATAATAGTTAATCGATTCCAGTTTCATCAAAAAAAAAAAAATTATAAAAGTAATGGAATTTGGTGAAATTGACTAAATCTGAATTTCCAATATTTTGTGAACTATTGTAAAAAAATCCTTTTCATACGAAGTTCTATTGTCCTAGTCACGGCGGGGGCAGTCGAAACTTTTGGGATCTCCCATTTTCAAGTAGATAGACTGAGAAAAGCAGGACGATTCAAAAAGGAGGTTCTACTCCGAAGCAATCCCCGCCGGCGGCCAAATGGCATTGGAGCCCCAAAATCCAAAACCCCAGCGACCTAAATTCCCACGGAAAGTGGAAGGTGCGCTGACACTTCAGAAAGTTGGAGAGGGTAAAGTTGTAAAGTGAGAGCACCACTGTCATCAGAAGCGGGGGAGATGTCAAGTAAAAGTTGAATTGATCTTCCTTTATCTCACACGAAGCATTTGGGGAAGACGTGAAAAAGCAACAGAAAGAAAAAGGGGAAAGAGTCTTGTATTGAAAGCCACAGAAATCTCACTTTTGCCTCCCCTTTTCACAGGTGGAATCAAGGGGATACGATTTCTCCCTATCCCTGCCTCTCTCACGTTTCTGTCTCTTTCTATTTGGTTCGTGGGTGGATTGCCTCCTTCAGATTTTATATCGCTTGATTTACGATTTATTACCTTTTGGTTTTGACAACGGAAGAACAAGACGGTAGGAACCCAATTTTATTAACCCGCTGTCGGTCAAATAATGTCGATCTAATCAAATCAAATCAAAACCAACTTTTTGTTTGGAAGCTTGTTGTGTTTTGTTTTTGGTGTGGGTGTATATTTGCCTTCTTTCGAGGATAATTTTCTCCCCTTGAAACAATCCAACCTCCATTTATTAGTTAGAGAGAAAGTATGTCTTGTTCATCTTCGTCTGGGTCGGAGGAAGAGGAAGAGTTCGAAGCGTATAGGAAAGGGGGCTATCATGCCGTGCGCGTGGGCGATTCTTTCAATGGCGGGCGATACATCGCTCAGAGAAAGTTGGGCTGGGGCCAGTTCTCCACCGTCTGGCTCGCTTATGATACCCACAACAGCGTACGATCTTCCGTCTTCTTCTTTGTTTATGTGATCCATCTTTCTCTCTAGCGTTTACTTGATATAGACATCGTAATCTGGATTATGCTGCTTTCAACACTTATATTTTGTGCCGAGTTTTTAACTCATTTTATTTTTGGTTTTTAGTGATGGAGAATATGCCATCTCTTTCAATCTTCATGTTGGTCAGAATTATTTTTCCAAGTCGAATAAGTGGTTAAGTAAGTCTGTTATTCTTTTGCAAACAATATCAGGCTTTAGGTGATTGTTCTATTGGCCAACTTGAGGTTATTGAGATCTATAATCCTCTAACTCAGTTTGGAGTTATGAATTTGGAACAGTTACTATAGTTGACGTGGGAGGATAATCTTTCTCAAGCGTGAGCATGCTGTTTATGTATTTACTTTTAATTACTTAGCATATAAGAGCTGGAAATATGTCTCAACTAGTCGACTATTTTGTCAAGCTGTTCCTCCATTGGAATAAGACCAGCCGATCTTAGGCTGAGCATATGCTCTGGTATACACTGAAATATGAATATTGCTGCCTCAAGTGGTCAGAAAGTGATTAGGTTCGCAAAAAATTCTTGGGTGACCTTATGCTTCTCATTTGCAAGAGTATTGGTTTCCTATTATAAGCTTGTGGGAACTAGTGATTCTGCACTGGAAGTTTGAAGTAGCGAGTGCATTTGTACTAAAATGCAACTGATCCCAATTTGATGCTTGTATTTAGTTGTTTCAGAAGGGAGTTGTGGTATTATGAATATGTACAAGGTAGCAGCAAGCTGTGAAGATATGGTTTAGATCATGTTTTGGGTCAATCTGATAAAATGAGGATGATGCTTCAGCTGTTTTACTTCTGTTAAGGTCTGTCATTAGCATAACCATCAGCTTGCGTTGGAAACTTCTGTTTCTTCTCTGGCAATGTCTTTCCTCCTTCAATAATTATCTGGACAAGTTTGAGGGTATTCATCAAATTTTTGAGGCTGTAAACTCTAAATTCACAAATGACCTGTTTTGTGTCACACACTTCAACTTTCTATTAGTATATTTAATGTGACAATTCTGTATTTGTATCTTGGCAGCAATATGTTGCTTTGAAGATTCAGAAGAGTGCACCTCAGTTTGCCGAAGCTGCGCTCCATGAAATCGAAGTCCTCTCAGCTATTGCTGAAGATGACCCATCTAATTCGAAGTGCGTGGTTCGATTAATTGACCATTTCAAACACAGTGGTCCCAATGGCCAACACCTCTGCATGGTCCTAGAGTTTCTAGGTGACAGCTTACTCCGGTTAATTAGATATAATTATCACAAAGGTCTTGAATTAGATAAAGTTAGGGAGATCTGCAAGTGCATTTTGACAGGACTAGATTACTTGCATCGGGAGCTTAATGTGATCCACTCAGACTTGAAACTGGAGAACATTCTTCTTTGTTCAACCATTGATGCCTCAAAGGACCCAGTCCGGTCTGGTCTGACCCCCATTCTCGAGAGGCCAGAGGGAAACAGCCATAATGGTGGTGGATTTATAACAATGAATTCGGATGAGAAACAGCTAAAGAGAAGAGCTAAGAGAGCTGCTGCTAGGATATCAGTGAGAAGAGCTTCGGTGGGAGCTGGGCTTGTTGGAGAGAATCCCCACAAACCCATGAGATCATTTGATGGGATCGATGTGAGTTGTAAGCTCGTGGACTTTGGAAATGCTTGTTGGGTGGATAAGCAGTTTGGAGAAGAGATCCAAACAAGGCAATATAGAGCTCCAGAGGTTATTCTCCAGTCTGGATATAACACCTCTGCTGATATGTGGTCTTTCGCATGCACAGCTTTTGAGCTTGCTACTGGAGATATGCTTTTTGCTCCTTTGGGTGCACAAGGGTTTACTGATGACGAGGTGAGGTACCCCTCAAAAGAATATCTTTTTCCCATCTTGCATCATAGTATACAATTTCACTAGGAGAGTAGGGGGCTTTGCGGATAATTTGGTTTCTTTCTGAGTATTTGGCATCTTTATTCTAAACCGCTGCCCGTAAGTGGTTGCTTTTGAGCTCTCTCTATTGTAAGAAATGTACGGCTTGATGAACTTCCGTTGTTTTTTCTCAGGATCATCTTGCCCTGATGATGGAGCTTCTAGGAAAGATTCCACGAAAGGTGACAATCGCTTTGCATCCTCCCCCTGCTGTTTCTCTGTGTGGAAATTATTGCTGTATCATCTTAACGTGACATAGCATCCAAAAAATAATTTTTCTATTGGCTCCCTGAAAATGTCAATTGAATTGCACAGATAGCTACAGGTGGGGCTCGGTCCAAGGAGTATTTTGACCGATATGGTGACCTGAAAAGGATCAAAAGGTTAAAGTACATGCCACTTGACAAGGTCTTGGTCAACAAGTACAAGTTTACAGAGGGCGATGCCCGTGAATTCTCGGAGTTCCTTTGCCCAATCTTGGATTATGCACCTGAGAAACGGCCTACTGCCCAGCAATGCCTTCAAAATCCTTGGCTAAACCAGCTCAATCAGACTGTTGATGGCAACAAGGAGCACAAACGCTAACATGGGACAAATAGGGGCTGGGATGAGTAACCTTCGACTTAAGGCGGGTCATTGAAATGTATAATATTAAAGATGACCATCTTTGGGATTCATTTGGTTTTCCCCTCTGTTTCACCATCTTCTTTTTTGTCCTGAGGTGCCGAATAATTCTTTTTTGGGTGCTGATTCCTTAACTCTCCCATCTGATGTAGAAATATAGGTTTTGATATACAATTTCTTTCATCATCTTCCGGTGAAATTGGTATTTACAGGAACTTGATCTGATTGTTTTTTGTACATATTATTTTATTGATGTGAAAAGCAACATTTGTTGTCGCTTAAGTTCCCTTGTTTTCTGGTATTTCTTCTGATTTTTTAGTGCACTGAAAAAGAAAAAGTAACTGCATCCGCCACCGCAACTATTTTGATCTGCGGTTTGTAATTTTTT